>VNKC01003462.1:0-37734 GCA_008042775.1 Drosophila pectinifera
CTTGATATTATTACATTTTAGTTTAGTTAAGTTTGTTTTTGTGTGTATTTCGTTTTTTGCATTTTTTGTTAAATTTATAAAAACTATTTACACTAGAGGTATTTATATGTATGTAAACTATGTACTTATTAACTGAGTATGGTAATATCTTAAGCGGTTCTCATTTGCAGCTTGCAGGCGGCTCCTCTCACAGTTCTAGTGGCAGCTTGCTAGCTGATCTAGCGAATCTATCCAACCCTATTCGATCCGATCCGATCCGATCCTCTAGGGATGCATCATTGGGGCGCCTTACCTAACCTAACCCATGTCCTACACCTACGCCTAAAGCACCTCCAATCCTGGGTCTGGACCTGGGCTGCCTAGAAACAAACGTTCGCACCTCATACACATATACGTTCGACTGGTTGGTGACTGTTCTTGTGTTACGCTGTGTTGTGCTGTGTGTGGGGGGTTAGTTGGGTTGTTAGGTGGTGCTCTTATACATATATGCGTGTGTGTATAGTGTTGGGTGTGTTGTGTTGTATGTACGATTATATAGGGGCTCTCTCTAGGCTCAGTCGCATTCTACACAACTTAACGAACAATTTGGAATTTGGAATCTGCTTCCAAGCAATATATATGCTTTTTGCTATGTATGCTATGGTGCAGACTCAAGCTTTCTACTTGTTTTGCCGAATTTCCTCCAAGTTGCTTGTTGACTTGTTGTTGTTGTTGAATTGCTTGCTTTCAGTTGTTGTAATGTAGTTATTTTTTACTTAGTTGAGTTGTTGTTCGCAAACCGCTTCTTTGTTAGTCACGCATCTCCACCCATTTCGCGAGATTTCTGGCGACCAGCTCCTTATTGATAAAAATTACATTCTGAAAAATAGAGAATTCAGTTAGAGATTTCTTTTCAACAATAAAATTTACATGTCTTAAATTTAGAGCTGGTTTTTGGATCTAAAAACTGTCAATAACTATTTAGTTTTTAATTCCAAGCGAATCATAATAGTCAGCTGAGTTTTGGCTTAATTTAAATAGACTGGAATTTAGTACAGAGGGTCTTTATAAAGATCCGATTAAAGCTAATTAAACTCACATTTAAATTGCAATAAAACAATATCTTAAACATGTTCAATTAATTCGAAACTGTTAAAAGTAAAGGTTCTCTTTGAAAAGTAATGACTTTAACAGTAAATAGTTGAAATGCCAAACAAGTAACCGCATTGAAAGTTCTTAAAAATTTTTGTACAGGATTGAAGACTTTAAAAACGTCTCCTTGGTGGTATTTTTGGTATTTACTCAAGGATAGCGCCCGGAATTCTTAGGCTTAGGTACTCGACACTCATGCTCTGACTATCTTGCTCCATTTCCCGCAACTGGCCCTATATGCTATCTCCCTCGGATCGATGTAGCTGCTGCAATACTCACATTTGGGCCTAGAGATGCGAATAAATAGATTTCTGGTATGTTATGACTATTGTAGCCGGCGACTTGTGCTTGCAAGACAATGCCTTTGGTAAGTTTGTTAAGGATCTCGGCCGCCTCTATGGACCAGGCCGCATCTGCAAGGGCGGAAAACGAACGAAATGAAATATCAACTGAAACCAGAAGGAAAATCAACTAAAACAAAGTACTCACCGATGGGCTCGATATTGGACAGGATACACTCGGTGGCCTGGAAGGGCACACTCATGAAATCGGTGCGGATTTGACGCAGCTCATCGAAGCTGACGTTCATGTAGCCCCCAAAGTCAAGGAACCTAATCAAGCAGCGCTCCTCATCCTCCGAATCCGTGTCGACAATCTGGACACGGTACCACACACCGTTGATGGGGATCACGCACACGGCGCTGATCTCGAGGCTGGGCAGCGGCGGTGCTTCCATCGAGGAGTAGCTATCATATAGCTGCTTTTGCAGCATTGGCAGCGACGGATGGGAGGGATGCAGCGGATGCTGGACAAACATATGCGATCCGGACAGCACTGCACTTACCACCACATCGTTGTTAATGCCCTCGATCAGTTTCAGCTGCGGGGAGGAGTAGGGTAGCCAAGGCATTAGGACACGAATATCAGGGATGGATGTGACTCAAACTCTGTTGCTCAGGATATGCCGACACGACTGGAACAGTGCGTTGCGTCAACGTGAGACAAGGACACCGCACACGAATGGCAGCGCAACCCAACGCGACACAACGCACTTAGAGAACAATTTACTCTCTGCGTATTCAAGGAGGAATACTAGCTCTAGGTATCAAATCAAACGTGTCGCCAGCCATGTCGTGTCGGCTACACCACAATCGTCGTCATCGTCATCATCACCACCACCACACCAGACTCACTTGTAGGTTGTAGAGGCTTTCTGTCGAAAGAGGAACTATGGTCTGTGGAAGCGCAAAGTGGATGCGTTGCATGGTAAAGTTGGGATACCGCTTGGCCGGCAGCCGTTGGCGAATCATGGCCAAAGCGGCATCGATCTCGCTCTCCGTGCCCTCGATGGTGCAGATGCGCACCTTACCCGAGTACGGGTTCTTGCTGAGAGCCACACTGGCGAGGGTCTTGACCTTGATCTGGTTAATGAACGCCCGCTTGCGTCCGTACAGCTGGCCGATCAGGCTGATGGGGAAGAGGAACTCGTAGGTTGTCTTGGCGCGCGTCGCCTCCGAGCGGGGCAGGCTGGATCCCTTGCCGGAGTCGCCCGACTGTACGCTGCAGATGCTCAGCGAAGGGCTGGCCGCATCCACGTTGCGCTTCTGGTTGCCATTGCTGTCCACCTGTTCCACCTCCTTGAGCTCCGTCGTCTGCTCCTTAGAGGGCTCTTGATCCGCACCCACCTTGCTGTTGGTGCTGCTGGGCTCGCAGTTATTGTTCTGCTCGCACTCCTTGGTATAATTGGTCTCAAGGAACGAGTTCTCCGGCGATATCTTGGGTGTGCGCGTGGCCTTGATTACCACCGGCGCCACTGTTTTCTGGCTGGCCTTCCTGTTGTAGAAAGAGGCAAGTGTATTCACCGAGCCCGGCAAATCCACTGGCGACGATAAATTTTCGAAGGCCTCGTCTATGGAGCAGAGCTTCTTGTGCTCGGCATCCTGGATCTTTGACTTTAGCATCTCGGAATCGATCTGCTGCTGCGGCTGATGCTTGCCGGTCGAGGAGCGCCCATTGCTCTGGATCTTGATGGGTGCCGACTTGCCGTACAGCATAGTGTTGGGACTGTCACTGCTGCTTCCACTTCCGCTGCTGCCGCTTCCATTACCATTTCCATTTCCGTTAGCTATAGATCCGTTTATGTTCATCGACTTGCTGGCTACCGGCTGCTGCTGCTTGCCATTCTGGAGGACACCGTTTGCCTTGCGGACCTGCACATTGGACTCAATGGGCGTCGCCGCATCTTTCACGGCCGACGTGTCCTCGTCGTCGGGTTTGTCTAAACGATTTTTATTTCTACGCCGAAACCAAAAGACGCCGAGTATAAATGCTACACCGGGCAGTGACAGGTAGAGTAGAGGACGACCGGATACCATTTTCGCTGAATATTGAAGAATCTGAAATGGGATAATCAGTTAAGTGCTTTTTGTTTTTATATTATTATTTTACTTTTTAAAGAGCACTCCCGTATAGATTGTATCTTGTACAGCGTTTGAATGTAAATGAAGTGCTTATAAGTTGAGTTATACAATGTTAAAAGTTTTGTGTTTTTTGGGATTTCTACAAATTGTTAGTTTGATAGAATTTGATTAGAATTTGTCATGGAATTTTCATATTCCATATATTACGGATCTTACAAGCATCTAAGTCATCATTGGGCACATAGGAAGGTCGGAGCCCAACAAAAATAATATTACATTATAATATATTTTCATTTTTTAATATATGATATTGAGACTGAGCTTGAAACGACAATATTTAAAGTTTCTTATCAAAACAACAATTTACAGTCCCACAACTGAGCGCCTGCAATTGTTTACAATTAAAGCTTGTCACGACAAATGATAAGGAAAAAAAAAAGCAATGTTTTTGTTTATATAATTTAAGTTTGAATGCGAATTTGTGATTATTTAAACCTATTCTTCAAACCTTCTATCATACATTTGACATGTTAACTGTTAAATAATTACGTTTGCATGAGCTGCTTATAAAACAAATATTTAAACAATAAAACGGTTTAGATTGTTTTTTTTTTTTTTTTTAATCACGAGACCCACCGCGTGCAAGAGTATATGTGCGTATTTGCTTTTGGCTTTTTCCTTACTGAACTGAACTTTTGCGTATTAATAGTAACAAATATAAAATACGTAAATATAGACAACAAAAATGTCGAGAGCAAATAAGGTGCAAAGCAGAGCGGAGGAGCCAAAGCAAAGCTGATTTTGAATGCCACGCGGAAGGGAAGAAGGCCGAGAGAGCGAAAGAGAGGAGCGCGAACATACATAGATCGCCAAGAGCGACTGCGCAAGAACATCATCAACAACAACGCGATGCCAAGAAAGCGAAACAGCGAGCGAGAGGGAGAGAGTGATAGTGCGAGAGTGCAAGAACAAACCGTTACGTTTACGGCAACAGCAAATGTTACGAAATCATTACAAAACAAAACTAAAAGTTATGAAAACACTTTGCCGCCAGCAATTCATCACCTTCCTCGCCGCCGAAAAAGAACTGATCGATCTTTATATTGGATATCACTAATTCAATGTTCTGGTACAAACTAGTTCGTTATTTTGCTTCTTGTGAATAATTCGTTTAAATATTTATCGTATACATTAGTTCGTTCTGCTTTTGTTTTTTTTTTTTTGGATTACACTTATTTTTATTTTTATTTATTTGTTGTTTTTTTTTTAAATCTTTTGTTTGGGTGATTCGGATTTCGAAATGCCGGCGAATTCGTTCGAGAGAATTAAGATATCGACTGCTCGATATACGAAGGGAAACTACTTTGCCCGCCATCTAATTGCCATTTCTTCGGACTTTTCGCAGCCCGCTTCGCTTCTTCCTTCTCACCGCTCTCCCCTCCCCTTCTCTTTTCGTTCACTCCATCCACCGCTCAACACTTACCCCCGCCCCCGCGTACAATAGAGAAGCTGTCGACGGATGCGTGGTCGCAAAAGTTTTTTTTAGCATCTCTTCACCACCCACACACACACACATACTTTTACCGTTAAATGCGGGACGCAGTGGAAAGATATCCGAACTCATTAGAACAAAGAAATCGAATAAAAGTAGAATAAAAGTGCACATTTGAATTTTGTCAACATTTCGTAGTGTATGCCACAGTGGAAACCTACGACAGCTTGCCATGGAGCACTGCGCTTCAATGACAGCACATCGGCATAATTTTACCAGAGAAAATATTCAAAAGCTTACTCTGTAAGTATTTTACAATACATCAAAATAATAATATAAAATAAATAGCATGGTAAACTTATTTAAGTAAGTATTTTAAGTATAAGTATTAGCACTTGTGCACACCTTGCCCACTGTAGACGGCGACGCTTTCCCCTTCGTCGATTTCGTCACTTTGTTAGTGGCCCAAAGGTCCTCGGCCGCACAGTGAACAATGTGATAAGAGCAATCGTCAATCACGAATTGAAAGCGCCAAACAACAAATTGTTGCCTATATAATGTCTGTGGAAGGGCATTCGGCCAGACAGCTCAGCTGTGGCGTTTCCTAAATGCGGAACTGGGTGACGGGAATTTTTGTTCAACTTCTTCGTTCGACTGTAAGCTTGTTTACATGGAAGCGGGCCTGTGTGAGAGTGCGTAAGCATGAAAACAAATATGTTTCGTCATGTTTATTGCCGACTTTGAACTTGCCTATTGTTGTTGTTACGCGTAGCTCGAGACCCAAACCTCGAAACTTGAATTTTGAATTCCCGACATCAGAAATTCCCTACAAACTTCCAAAGATAGAGAGAGAGAGAATGCGCAAGAGAGCCAAGAAGAGATTACTATTAATACGCACACACACACACACACGCGCATCAAAACAACAATAACCAGGTGCAACAACATTGCCAGCTAGCCGAAAAGTCCACATTGTTATAATCTTGGCAACGTGGTTTCCGATCATATGGTCGCCAGAAATGGGCGGGGATTGTATAATCGGTGGATATAGCATATGCAGATATGTATAGACTTTTGCATATGCTGTGGGAGTGGGGGTGTTTTCTTCTTTTTATGCTATACCTCCTTTTTGATTGATAACACAGCCGAATTTTAACGGTGAAAGCGGCAATAACATTCAGTTTTAGTGTGTGTGAGTCACACACACACACGGAGTGAAAGAGAGAGACACAGGCTTGCTTGCCATGGCTTATGCATGTTGTATGTGAACAGTGAGCACACTTTACAACTGCAGGAATTATTACAAGAATGTGTTTTAACATTGCTATAGAAGTCTAAGATTCCCGAAGATCTACTGTCCCATTGTCATTATTTAATTTCCCTAATTTACGTAGAAGTATGGGTGAAAATAATTAAAATAGACACATTTTTGTAGCAAATGTCATAGTCGCCGCAACGAGCAGACTGTCCTGCTTTATAGATATATATGTACATATATATGTGCGAGTGGCACATTGTGTAATCGTTCATTTTAACTCAAAATTTTCCACTTTGCCACCCACTGTGACTTTGCCGGAATAACAACAACAACAGTAGGAAGCGGAGGATGCACTCAAACAAAAAGGAGGAAAAAAGAAAGGAGGAATGCAAACGCAATGCGGAGTAACGGGAAGCAACAGTGGAGTGAATCCGGAAAATACCCAAGCAGAACGAACGAATACATGACACCATTTTCGATTCGATTCGTTCTGTTTTGGCAAACACACACACAACTCTACGCTTTGTGCGCCTTTGTACTAGGTTATGTTCCGCGTGCTTCGATCTCTTACCTCTGGTAACCGCTTGGGTAACTTATTTTGCCGACTGTTTTTGCTTTGCGCCGCACTCGCGTGTCTCGGGAAGTGTTTGTTTGGTGTTTTCACCGGTTTTCCAACGCCCGCAACGGATAAAGAGGCTGCACGAATATTAAACACGTGTCGACGTCCACCTTTTACATATCATAATAACTTGGCCGGCGTATGCAGTGTTGCCATCCGTTCGCAATTCTCACAATTGAGACTGCCGCCTGTCTGCAACGCCTGCTTTTGCGAACTTCAAATCGATCAGTTACGCGCGTCACGCATTTCATACACTCAACGGGTTAAAATTGCACTCGAATTGTTTGTACAAAGCCTAAAAACGTGTGTTAGTTTGGTAATCGAACTGAATGGCAACACATGTATAGGCAGGGCTGCTGTGGTGCTGTCGATAGGTGCGATAGACTATCGTTAACAACTCTAATGTGGCAACTGGCGTTGCCAACGTTCTGGTATAAAGTGTTGGTAGTCGCGGAAGTTTGAACTAACGAACCAAAATCGAGACGCCACGAGCTTTCTCGTACATATTTCGATGCCCCTTTTGATTTCAAAGGAAATAATAAAAAAAAATCCTTGCTAAAATTTCAACTTACAATTTTACAAAGTCCCGGCTGTGTGGTGAAATTAAATTCATTCTAGTGTTGCAGATGCACTTTCTGGCAACGCCGGCTCATGTCTTCCTAATATGCCTATTTCTTTTACATTACTATCGCTCTTTCAACGAAGAAATCAAGTTTATCTATATGGAACATGAATAATAAAATATTTTTTGGCTATCCATATACTTTTAGAAAAAAATTATAGATTTAAAATTTTTGATAGTACTATCGTGACTCTGAGAAGAATCGATAGGTGCCAAGCCATCGATGTAATCGATAGTTTTTGACAGTTCCATGCTGCAGCCACATTAATTTGTCTTTCTTTTACTTTTAACGTTTCCGGTGAGTGGCATGTGCTCCGCGAAATCTCCAAAATTTTTCGTTGGAATAATCTAAATTGGGAAACTAAGTTTGATTTGAATACCTTAACTTGTCGTCGAGGTGTTTGTGCTTGTTTTGCCTACAATTAAAGTTCAGACGCTACCCGGAGAGAGTACTAATCGTGTGTTTTATTTTTTTTATTTTTTTTGTACCTGCAGTAACAATGGCAGTCCGCTACGAGCTGTGCATTGGTCTGAACAAGGGCCACAAGACCACCAAGGTTAAGAATGTGAAGTACAATGGCGACAAGAAGGTCAAGGGCCTGCGAGGATCCCGCTTGAAGAACGTGAGTACAGAGACTCTGTCCAATGTCGCCCTCCGCCGCCGGCATTTGTTTACATCTACTTTTTGCCTCGCAGATTCAAACCCGTCACACCAAGTTCATGCGGGATCTGGTGCGCGAGGTGGTGGGCCATGCCCCCTACGAGAAGCGCACCATGGAGTTGCTGAAGGTGTCCAAGGACAAGCGCGCCCTGAAGTTCCTGAAGCGCCGCCTGGGCACACACATCCGTGCTAAGAGGAAGCGTGAGGAACTTTCCAACATCCTCACCCAGCTGAGGAAGGCCCAGACCCACGCCAAGTAAGCGGACCGCATTGCATCGTCGCACCGAGGAGAAACTACTGAACGCGCTGCTCTGTGTGTTTCTTTTTTTTTCGGTGTGAAACTGAACATAGAAATTTATGTCGTCGTTACTTGAGAGCGAGTCTCAGCATCCCAGAATTAAACGTAAAAAACCATTTAAAAAACCGTACAAACCACGCTTGTGTTTATATTTTTTTCGAGTGTCGAGGAGGCTAACCTCACAAATTGCCATAAAACGCCGAAAATACACGGACAAAAACCAGCAACGATCATGGACACATAATTCTATGAAATGGAATACAATATCGAAGTCGAAATGAAATATTTCAATAAATTTGAATGTAATAACTTTTTTTTTAACATGGATAAATGTTTTCATGACTTGCTTCCGACAACTCAGTCTGATTTTTAAAGTAATGTAGTTTTCATGTAGTTCTTAATCTCTGCAAATAATTATCCTTTTATTTAAATATAATAAATAATTCGATGTGAAAAGGCGTTGTGGTTAGTTAGCTACTCTTTGAATTTGCTTAAACGCCAGAAACAATATATTTATGATATCCCGAAGTGACTTGATTTAAATAAATGTTAATAATTCTCAGCATTTATCAGTTCATAATTTATCGAAAAACTATAAATTGACCTCGTTTTCTATCTGTTACTTGAAGAATATAATCTAAACCATTTTTCTCTACCTTAAGCTAAAAAATATAGATTCTATTATGCATTAAAAGGAACCCCTGAGGTTAGTTATGTCCACAGATAAGTTAAATAAGTTAAAAACTTCCAAAGATCAGAACCAATCGATTTTTTTTGTTTGCTGGCTTTTGGTTTATTAATTATTACATTTATTATTGGCTACTGGAAATTGTTGCTTAGAAACTAAATGCCAAAACGGATATGGGTATCGATCTGGGATGACATTTGACGCTCCAAAAGAAGGGAGAGGCACAAACGACATGATGGGATATGATTATTGTACATTACATTCACGGGAGGCAATGACCCATGCAGATTCTTAACAGCTAAGTGGTAAGTCTAGTGAGCTAATGCTGGGATTAAGCCAGTCGAAGATGAAGGGCACGAGATCAGAAGTGTTGTTGGGCTGCTTGTCGCCATCACAGCTCCTCCGTCAGGCTGGGCAGCGATATGACCACTTCGCCCATTAGCTGCGCCTCGTTCGCATCATTGGAGACGATGATCCGCTCGAATTCCGAGTTCGTGGGGTCCACTATTTCGAAGCAGGATCCAGAGCCGGTCTTGAGGTCGATTTCCATCGCTGGATTAACATGCGGCGAGAGTATCTGCTGCGTCACCTCCAAGCTCTCGATACGTGTCGTCTCCAGACGATAGAATCCGTTCTCGTCTACCCGGTACGTGAACCGCTTGTGGCCCGATGGCAGCCGGAAACCGTGCTTTTTGATCAGGTGAGCTGAGAGGGATTTGCCGCTTTTGAAGAAGCGCTCGCAGCAGTGGCAGGCATACAAGATGGGATTGTTGCCATGAACCTCCAAGAAGTGCTGTAAAAAGGAGGCTTGTATAAAGGCGCTGTCTGATTAAGGGGCTTTGTTCTTACCCTGCGCATCTGCGTGTAGGTGCGCACGGAATAATGGCAGTCCGGGTGCTCGCACTGATGCACCGTCTTCGAGTGAACTATCTGGATGTGCTTGGCCAGGTCCGACTCGCGGACGCAGCGCGTATCGCATTCGCTGCACTTGAGCGGCTTGTCCTTGAGGTGGCGGTATCGGATGTGCGTCGTCAGCGAGCTGGACGAGCTGCATGTCATGTCGCACATGGTGCACTTGTAACAGTTGACGTGCCGAACCACATGGCTCTTCAGGAGCTTCTTGGTGGCGAAGAATTTGAAGCACTGCGCACACTGGAAGCTGTTCGCTACGTAGCCCAAGGAAAAAACAGATTAATAGGACAATATATATCATCCTGAAGCACACTCACTGTTATTCTCCGGCTGGCGACGCAGGTGATCGAAGAGCGTGGTCTTGGTGCGGAAGAGCTCGCCGCAGTGGAAACAGGCCACCTGCTTCTTGTTCGAGTGCGTGCTGATGTGCTCGATGAGGCGATACTTGTTGCCCATCTGTTTGTGGCACATGCTCCAGTTGCACTGCGTCTTCGGCCGCTCGTCGTCAGGGGTCTTCTGGATGTCGTACTCGAAGAGGGCGTGCTTGACTATGTGGTCCTGGAACTCCACAATCGAGACGAATTCACGCTCGCAGTCCGTCCAGCCGCACAGGAAGTTCTGGCCGAGATGAGGCAGCTTGTTGGCGTGGCGGACGGGCGCCGTGCAGGCGGGAATCTCCGGATGCAGGTCACACTCTAGCTGGCCCTGGAGCAGCAGGTGCAGGTAGTAGCCGTGGTAGTACGAGTGCCGTTCAAACTCCTCCAGGCAGCTGCACCGGAAATCACAGTCGTTCCAGCTGCACTCGTGCTCCTCCGCCGCCTGCTCGCGGGCATATTGCTCCAAGTGCTGGCCAATGTGGCTGTTCAGGTTCCACTCCCCTCCGCAGATATCCAGGCATCCGCTCCATCCGCACGGGAGCTGCAGTTCCGCGGGCTTTTTCCGCTTCCCATTCGCCAGTGGCAGCGGCAGCGGGGGCTGGGTCCTCAACATGGTCCTTTGGCGACTGTTCGATGGGGTGCGACTCCTCTGTGACGAGGATTATATGGAATTTTGGGCGGGCTTCTCGCGAAAAGCAATGGTTGTTTGTGGGAGACCAAACTAGCGATGGCACTTGCTCGGAGGCTTCGATATCGCAACCTGGCGCTACCGATAGCTATCGATAGCGATAGTGAGAGTATTCGAAATCCTTTTTTAATTATATTAGTTTTATCTATCTTTAACCTTTTTTTTGTAAAATATCTGACCATTTACGGAATAAGACTTGATGTGGTGTTATTTGGAATTTTGTAATTCGTACTTCTGTAAAATAGATTGGTTGTAAAATGAAACTTTAATATTTTACGTTGTATTTAATTTATAATTAATGATTAAATTAATATAAGACTTAACTCTTAAAAACCATTGCTAAATTGGATGAAATAAGTCGTTGGTAGTTTTTTCCTTTTTTTTTTTTAGGTCTTATTTGAAAATTTCTATTTGTATATACATATAGCAGGGAATATTTAATGGACTATTATTAATTATAATTATGGTAATACCCAAAGAAAACAGCTTATTTTAGAGAGAAGAGGCATTCGGCGGAACTCTTATGCAGATCGGTTTACTTATTCAAGATCGAGATACGAATAGCTTACAACTAAGGGTACTTAATGAAGGAGGGGTTGCTTCTACCGCCGAGAGGAACCAACAACTTGCTGGAAAGATGTGGAGCGCCCCCTTGGAAGCACAGAGCATGTTCTGCCCCTCCTCACAGTCCCGGCATCACGTAGGCAATGTTGTCCAGAGTATTGGCAAGATTCCTCGATAGCTGCGTTTTGTTCTCCAGTCCAGGGATCTGGGTAGTCATGCAAAGAAGTGGGCCCATGGAGCAGAGCAGGCTGTCGAGCAGTACCGACAGGCTGCCCGACAGCGCCACGTGGCCGTTGTGCTTCTTCAGACGCTCCCCTATCACCGTGAGACTCTCGCCGAGCAACTTCAGGTGCGCCGCCGCATCAATCGCCTCGATGCTGCTTGGTTGTGGCGGCGCCTCTTGCTGGTGCTGCTGCTGCTGCTGATGACGAGTTCCAGTCCTGCTGCTACTGCCACCGCCCACATCCGTTTCCGCGGGTGGAGTTTGTTTTCCACCGCCAACAAAAGCGCTTCCTCTGCCACTCCGTGTGTTAATGGTGCGCCTCTGCGCTGTACTCGCTGTCGCCGCCGCTGCCGCAGATTCCAGCGAGGACTGCTGTCGATCGGCGGCCAATTTTCGAGTGCGACTAGTCGTTGCCCGATTCTGGAAGATAGTCTCGTTGTGTACCGGTTCCACGGCCGTGCTCCCGTTGCTCGTGGGATGGGTAGGTGTGCTGTTCGGCCCAGTTCTCTCCCGCGACCTGGCCCTGGTGGCCTGCACCTTGGCCTTGCGCCGCCAGCCGTTCTTCTCCCGATTGGACACATTCGCCCACAGCTCGCTGAGGCGTCTGGTAGCGCTGGCAAAGTCTGGAGAGAGGATTGAGATTTGTTAATGCGTCCAAGCATTGGAAGACTCTGTGGCAAACCTACCCATATCCTGGAGGTCTCGCTTGCGCACGTCCCTGGCCCACAGGCTGTAGGCGGTGTAGCGCTGCTTGCCCTTATCCTTGCGCTGCACCTTTGCGGTGACTACCTTGCCGTCCTTGAGCACCTTGCGCTTGTTGGCCTTCTCGCGCATGTAGAGACTCTGGCGGACGGAGGACTCGTTGTTGGTGGCCTCCGCCTGGACCCCGTCGACGAGATCCTGCACTAGATTGTCCAGCTCGTCATCGGAGTTGAGGATGACGGCAACGGCGGCTGGCGCCGGGGCAAGCGTGTCAATTTCCGAGGCATTGTGGTCGTCGAAGACGAGCATCTCCTGGTCGATGTCCACATCGCGCAGGATGTTGGGAGGCCTGCCGCGGGACGTGTACCTGGTGGGCTGCCTGGTGGTGCTGTGGCGGCGCGTACGCTTTTCGATCTCCTCCGGCGATTCGAAATCCAGTAGCTTCGATGACTTTTTGCAGACCCGTCCGCTGCGTGAGACGCCTGTGACCTGAAAGTCTAATTCGGTCGGATTAGTGGCCTTCGTCTCGAAAGCAGCGCCTGTTTTGAGATTTACCCCTGGCCACCAAATTCGATGTGGGCGATTCCATGTTTGGAGCCCGATCTCTTCCCGCGATTGGAAGTATTTTGGATTTTGCAATTGTTTTGTAGACGACGCAATGGTGTGGCCAAAGCGCGATATAATAGCGATGGTAGTATCGCCAACCGCAGGACTTACGATAGTTGTAAGTACAATTTATTACAAGCCTTAATGAAAATATATATATTATTAAAGTTAAGGTACTTGTTAAAATGTCCCGCTAAATCATCCTACTAATAAATCTTATACAATATAAGATTACCGTAACATTTTAAGAAAGTAAGTTTTGGTAATAGATTACTGTGTCAAATTGTAACATTGTATATTGTTACTGTTGAGTAGTAACTTTTACAAAAGTTTAAAGGAGTTGAAAAACAACATGTTTGCATATTAGGAAATTGCTTTAGTGCGTATTCGCAATTTACAAATCTTATATTATATTTGTATATATATATAATATATAAACATATTATGTAAATTACCTATTTTGAGTGTTTCTTATGAAAATAATATGTACATTTAAAATATTGTAACATATTAGGCAATAAGTGCGTGTATTAATTGTGCTAATTATTGCTAAAATAACAAAACTTAAACTCGTTTGTGTATTCGGCGATTATAACTAATGTGTATTAAGAAAACTGTTTTAAAAATAATTGTAACATTAGTAAATACAATAGAAGTAAATAACAGTAGATGCGTATATCTGAGGTCTTCTTAACAGCATAGCTTGGCCAAAAATCAAGTAATAGCCAACTGTCATATAATATCTGATTCGTCATTAAAATCTTAATTATTTAAAATTTAAAAAAAACAATATAAAAAATCTTGGCAATTTAAAAAAAAAATGTATAAGTTATACCTGAGCTCTTCTTAACAGCACGGAGCACTTAAAGCCAGGTGGTAAATATTAAGTATTTCTAGAAAATAGGTGTATATGCATTTTCCAGAGTTTATTTATATGTTTTAACTTAAAATCTGGAACACCTCATATATATCTATTTTCAAGCAATACTTAATATTTACCACCTTGCTTTAAGTGCTCCGTGCCTTTTGCTCTCAATTGTTGCCTGACCTACGCCAACATGACATGACGTCACAAATTCTGCGAACATTATTTTTCGTTAGTACATATGTATATAGAAATAAATGATTAAGTTGAGTTTTTTCTTGAACTGCTAGGCATGCACCAAAATGATAAGAATTTCGATTTTAGTTACGGGGAATGCCTAATTTATACAATTGCTTAAAGGGAACATATTTAATTTCTTAAATTGCTAAAAATATCAATTGGAATTTATATTATGGCGGAAGACTAACCGATAGGGCGTGCATGGCGCTCATATCGATATAGAACCAGTGTTTATCAACCGCACATCTCAAGTATATACCTCTCGCCTTCAGCTGGCCACACTGCTCCGACTTTGTTTTGCTTTTGGGCGTCGTTTGCTTGTTTGTGTGTGGAAGCGGCATTTGCTTTATTGATTGCACCTGAACGAGACCTGCTGAGTGCCCCATGGCACGCGACGACGCGAGGCGACTGTGAGTAGCCGGCCCCCAACCCAAGGACATCGGCCCCCCAGGCCCGCCATATTTGGCGACCCGTTCGCCTCGTTTCATTACCAAAACGGCGGCTGCGATTCAAACAATTCAAATATCGAACGGACCGCAAGGCATTCACGCGAACCCAATCATCCGGAGCAGTACTTAATCGGCTTAAAAAACTGGAGCATGCCGCTGACAGCGAGTGATAACGTGGGGACTACGACGAATGGAGGAGGAGCTGCTGGCTTAGTCAGCGAAACGGACAATGTTACCGCCCTTGAACTGCAGAGTAACAAGCGCATGCTGTACTTCAGCGACGGCGTCATGGAGGAGCTGTCCTCGGGCAGCGAGGACGAGGCGGAGGTGGATGTGCCCGACAACAGCTATGCTGTCCAGCTGGACGAGGTGCGTCATTCCCTGAGCCCTTTCTCATAGATCTCAAAGACTATCAGAGCAGTATTCTGCTAAGGATAAAGTTAAACACTCCTCCGATGACCAGATCTCTCCATTCAATGTGACTCATTTCATGCCCATCCCACCTACTTTTTCAGCGCGAAATGGCACTGGGTCCACGCCTCCGGTATAAGGCCAGCCGCATGGGCAACCGATTCCTTGCGGGCATCGATTATGTGGGCGGGGGACTGGCCTCCCTGCTGGGCATTACCAGCAGCAAGTACGCCAGCGAACTGGAGAATAATCAGCGGCGGGCCAAGGAGGAGCTGGGCGACGACCAGGAGGACCTTGACAATTGGCGACCGCGGCCCCCCATTGGGGGCAATAACAACAACAACAACACCAATCGCAATGAGACCATCGTCCTATGCGGCCCAACACGCAGTGAGGCGACCTTGCCGCCCACTAGGCAATAAACGAAGGCCACCCATCCTCGGAGTTTCTTCTTGTTCTTCGAGAGCCGAACACGTATTAAAATAATGCTCATGGAGTGAGGCGACCCTTGGAGACTCTCTTTTTACTTGGTAAAACCAGCCACAGAGGAAATCAAACAAAATCAAGCGAGATCTTAACTTTTCGACACTTTATTCGCTAGCAAATAAGTTACATATAATAATAATATAAAAAAAAAGACACACATATACTGTTGGTTCGTTTTTGTATAAGATGTTAGTTCTGGACATTTATAAAAAATATTGAAGCCTCTAATCTAAATCTTATCTTTGAGGCAATTGGAATAGTTACATTCAAAGATTTCGCCAAGGAATTTTTACTTGTGACCTGCTCGGGGTCCTTAAAGTCCTTAAAGCTAATGGCACACTGAATACAATTAGGCATTTACTGATACGCTAGGCTACGATTGCAATTGCTATTTGTTTAGCTTTTAAGTTTACGATTTGTTGGTAATTAAGTACACTTGTTTTTCAGGCATCATTGGGAGAAGACAGCAAAGTGGGTCCAGTTCTGCAGACATGAACATATGCGTATCACAGTATTTGGTTGCTGCGTTTGTGTGTTTCTCTCTCTCTCTCTTGTAAAAGAATACATTTCATATATGTATAAATGCTATATATGTACATATATATATATTCGCAAAAGGCGATATATATTTAGGCTAAGACGTGTAAAAGGCAAGAGCGATGATTATTGGTTATTGGTTACACCAAAAACGGCAAAGGCAACAACTAATTAGGAGCTTAGAAGACATTAAGTACGCACAAAATAGGATATGTTGCGGCCCCAGCCCCATCCATAATTGAGGGCATTTTAGGCAATTACAATTATTAGGGGCCGGCTGGCGGCTAGGTCTGGGCTAAGTAGGAGCACATTTCCTGCTCCTTTTCCTCTAGCCACAACAATGGGTTATATACACAGTACATAAATATGGGGCTTCCAAGGGAGGACACGCTGACTGCCGCAGGAACATTTGACTGGAAGCGAGGGTGCAATCCCCCCGAAGTGGAGCTACTCCTAGAGCAGCGTCTCATCGCCGTAATGCTGCAACTGTGGATAGTAGCTGCTGCCGCCCTGCTGGCTATACTTCTGTGAGCCATAGCTGCCTGGTGGATAATATAGGCGATGCGACGACGACGAGTGGTGTGGCTGATGCTGGTGCTGCTGATGTTGTGCGTGCTGATGCTGATGGTGGTGCGAATGCGGTGAGTGCCTATGCGGCTGGTGCTGCGAATGGTGATGGTGATGGTGGTGCGTGCTCCTGCCCAGCGAGTAGTTCGACATCTGATTCAGCGATATGGAGCCGGCTCCCGGCGATGTCTTGAGCTTGTAGGGGCTCGGCGGCAATGGAGCGCTGGCCATTGAGGGTCTCACCGAATGGTAGGAGACAACCGTGCTGCCGCATGCTGCATGCGATCCACGTGAGCTGCTCTGTCCGTCTCCGACCACGCCTCCGCCCGCAACCGGTTTCATCATCATTTTGTTATTGCCGCCGCCCACCTGCCGTTTGTATAGCGTGGAGATGCTTGGTCCCAGGACCCACGCAAAGCAGCAGATGCCCAGCATCAGTTCCATAAACGCACGCACCAAGAAGGGCCACAGGGGTGTGCTGGTGTCGCCTGATCCCAGCCACACATCAATGTTGGCAAACTCATAAATGACGGCCAGCAGGAGCAGAGCGCACGCCAGTCCGTAGATAAAGAGGAATATGCCAATGCCTGAGCTGCTGTGAGCACTCAGTTGCTGCAGTTGCTGCTGTAAGCTCAGGGCATTACTGTTCCTCAGGATCTCCTTGGTGCGGCAGTGCACCAAATAGCCGGAGATCAAGTTCATTGAGCCAAAGATCCAATAGCAGAAGACGGGAGTCGCCACTAGCACCTGCAGAGCCTTGTCCGACTGATTGCCTACAAAACAGGCGCCTGCCAAGGATTTTTATTAGGTATTTGTATATCCCAAAAGGCTTAGGAGGGGAATATTTTACCCAGCAACTCATCCGCGTCCACGTAACGCGCCACAATTACAGCGGCTGTTTGGAAGGCTGGCAATCCCCAGGCCACGAAGCACACAAAGTTATTCTGCGTCAGATCCTGCTGGGCAGTCTTGGCCGCATTGCTTCTCTTGGCCGGACTTCGAGCGAAGTTGGAGGGCGGAATCGCCACATGGCCCTTGGAGTCCGGACTATGCCGACGAATGTCGCGGTGCCAGCCTAAACAGAGCACGGCCCACCTGGCGGTAACAAAGTGTGGTATGTGAGTATTACCCTTCAAATCTCTTGATTAAGCTTCGTGATCCTTACCAGGCACAGGCAGCCATGCCAAAGTAGTAGCGCATCAGGAAGACACTTGCACAGGAGGCGTTGGACAGCCCGTCCACGGCGAGTAGCGACTCGTTCGGCGCCTGGGGATCCGTGCCGCAGGCGGTGCCCGTCCTGCCGACCACAAAGCGCACCGTCCACCCAACCGTGACCATGTTGTGGCACCAGATCAGAGGCGACAACAGTCGCGACCACTTGGCACTGGCCACACGACTGCCATCGCTGGCCAGGAGGCAAACGGTGGCGACCAAGGCCAGCCCGAGGGCGGCGTACGCCCAGGTCGAGACCCACACCTCGGCCAAGTGCTTCTCGGACGGCGTGAACAGGATGTCCGCCTCGCACAGCGGTGCACAGCGTCCGGAGCGTGGCAACTTGACATACAGATGCGACTTGGCCAGTCCGGAACAGTCCAGCGGCAGTTTGCCAGTCCCGATTCCGTTCGCTCCAGGCGACCCATACAGATCCTGCTCCTGTTGTGGCTGGTGCAGCTCGCCGGGGACCTCCATGCACATCGTCTCGTGGTTATTCTCGCGCGGAAAACGCTCACAGTCGAGGGCCAGTGGCCAGGGGAAGCCGAATCCCTGCAGCACCGGATGACAGCGAATGCGCACCGACTCGCACAGACTGCGGCACGGCCCGATCGCGTGCACAGGGGCCTTGGGCGTGCACATGGGCACATAGGCGGCGCAGAGGAAGAGCTTCAGCTGGGAGCTGCAGTCGTACTCGATCAGCGGCGCGAAGGTCTGCAGCGTGTACTCCACGTCCGCTTGCATCTCGTGGCCGACCAGATTCGGCATGGAGGTCTCGTTGTAGCCGATCTTGCGGCACATCTCGATGCGGATGGGCTCGCACTGGCGGAACGGCAGAATCTCCGGCGGCGGGGCAGGCGGGGAGCTGGAGCTGGAACTGGAACTGGTGATCGAGCTGGGGCTGCCGTGCTGCAGGAGGAGGTGGAGCAGCAGCAGTACGAGGAGGAGGGGCTGCATTTTGGCCCTGGATCTGGCGCTGCCTTTTCACTTCCAATATGCAAAGTGAGCTCCTGGCTGGAACGATCGGGAATCAAGAGTCTAGAATCTGGAAAGGTAAAAACCTGTTCCACAGTCCAGGTTCTGAGCGCCGGCCCTCTCGCTCGCACCCACTGTCTTCTGTCTTCCTTCTCCCTCTTGTTATTGTTCTTTTTATGGTTTTTGTTTTTGATGTTTTTGCTCCGTTCCCCACTTTGTGTTTCAAGTTAAATTCACTGAATAAAACACGCACATTTCCACACCGCGCAGGCGCACGTCTCGCAAAATAATCGAAATTCTTATTAAATTTCGTTTTAATTTCTTATTTCTCGCTTTAGCTCTCGTTAGTAGACTAAAATTCCCAAAACATGTATAAGGAAAAGATCGGTTTTTTCCCTCCACGGCAACTGGTCACATTAAATGAACAAGACGTAATCAAGCCAATAATTAAACCATCATAGGTGGATACCTTTGGATACAAAATAAAGAAGACTTTTGATTTGAGCATACGCGTGATCTTTCGACATAAGAAAAACATTTCTGGATAAAAATCGGCTTCTGTTGGTTTCTGTTTAAACTAAATAAACAGCGCCCGCTGTTGGCTGGCTAACTATGAAGCGCCCTCTTTAGGTGATTGCTGCAACGAAATAACCAGCGCACTCTATGCAGGCTTTTGTTTAAAATACAAAGCAAGCGCCTCCTATGGGGCTCTAAGCTGGCGAATGGCGCGCATTTTAAATATATGTGATCTGTTTTTCGCCTTTATATATAATATAAGCTTAAGAAATGAATGTGTAAGAAAGGCAATAAATAGTGCCTGAACAGACTCACTAATTACATAAAACAGCGAGAAATGGGAATATAAGAATAGTTCAAATATGAAGGTTCGAGTTTTTTGTTCGTTTTTAATGCAACACTTGAAGCTGAAATTGGGATCAGAGAAATAAATTAAGAGCAGTCTAAGTAAATTGGCTAAAATTATGTTAATTATATGTCGAGATGGCCGAAGGAGCCGAAATAATTAATATCAATTGTCGTCCACACACGCATTCCTCTTTGTGGCCGCTGCTTTTGTAGCTCTGCCCGAAAAAATAACCAAAAACGAAATCCTTTCCGTGCCTTTGTGTCCCTCTCTCTCTCGCCCGTTCACACACTCGCAGTGCAGGCCACGCCCATATTTGTGAGCTCGTTTCACCCCCCAAAACACACACACACACACGTGACTGCTATATGTATGCTATGTGGACATGGAAGCGAAAGAGACGAAAGCAAGGAAGCAAGCATGCGGGATACGTGTGTGTGTGCTATGTATTTCGTGCATGACTCGCATGTGTGTGCTTTGCTGCTGTTCGCTAACGCACACGCGCAGACGTTGAGGCACACACACGGCGTACACACAGACACACATGCCACGTACGACGCATACACATATCCCGGCTGGCTGTTCCAGCGAACTAATTGCGAAAGGGCAAAGAAAGTTTTCCAGCTTTACATCAATTTACGAATCGCTGATAAAAGGGGCAGGGCGGGATTCAGGATGCAGGATGCAGGATGCACGATGCAGGATGCACAAAGCAGCGAGCTCAGAGGGTACACCCCCCATGGAAACTCACAATCCGTTAACTCCTTTTTTGCGAAGAGCCACCTTCCCCTCCCGCGCTGGATAGCCCGACTTCCAGCTCCAGGAACTCCCTTCCACGGATGGCCTTCCACTGCTGCTGCACTTTCACTTTTCCGCTGCAGATTTAGAACAATTCCCGCATTTTTATTTCGCGCTTCCCTTTCACTCCTTTTCATTCTTAACTAAAGTTCATTTCTTACTTACCTCTGCCTCTGCATATACGTTTTTATATAGTAAAAGGACGCCGAGCCGGGAGGTGCCCAGAGCCAGAGGCCCCCAGAGAAGTCGCTGTCGAAAAAGAGTGTAAGGCGCAAGGCACAGCCCAAAAACAGTGCGGGTCAAAGCTCTAGTAACATATACATACATATATATAAATAAACGATTTTCTAGTAAATAGAGTCTCTCTCTGACAAAACCAACTATATATTATCTTCAATTTATACACACCCTGAAAAGGAGGTTACTTATATTTATTTAAGAGGCTGCTGCCATTAACATATAAATTACAACCAGACCTGACCCTAAGCAAGTGACTGCTGCTGTGGCCAGAGTGCAGTCGAAGCCGGCGCGTGCAGGGGGGATCCCAGGGAAAGGGGCTTGGGGAAGGTGGGCCCAGGACCAAGACCAGTCAGTGGAAGAGTCAGGAAACACACACAGAGAGAGCGAGGGGAGCGGGGCGCGGGGCGCGGGGCGCGGCGCGTTGATGCACAAAAGCATTTGCTGCGTGTAAACTTGACTTTGAAATTTGCCTCATTTGCACTTGCCGCTGCAGTTTGCACCTGCTGCGCACACACACTACACACACTACACACACTACACACATGATGCCTGGCATTTTTATATAAAAAGAAGGCTTAACTGTTGCATTCTCGCCGCTTGCCGCCCAAAAAGCTGCCGCGGATTCCTTCCTCTTTCGCAGGACTGTGGCAAACTGGTTTAACATTTTAAATGGAGATGAAAATGGAAATTTCAATCAACTCGTCAAAGGAAACCGGTCACTATGCACTACAATATAACAACCCAACAATCGCAGATCATTATATATGCAGCCCTCCTTGTAAGGGATCAAATTCGTATAGTATCCGGCAGATATTTGCCCCGAGCTCCTGCAAAGGTCGTTGCTACCGGGTCGCGCCATACGTGTATATGCGCGGATATATGCTTACACTTTTACCTTGCACTTGTCACATTTATTTTCCTCTCCGCCGCGCCTTCCATTTAATATGCAGGGTGTGCTGGGAGGGGGGCCAGGAGTAAGTAAGGCACGCGGCAAGGACTTCCCGGCCTTCGCGGCAATTTAAAATGGCTTTAAGAGAGAATGATGTTTCAAGGGCTTTGTGTTTTTAAGTTTAAGTGCTCCATATTTGTTCCTTGATTAAGTGCAGCCAGCAGTGGCTTACTTGTATAAATCTCCAGCAACTCATCCTTTAGATGTTAAGTATTAGCTGTTCACAAATACATCTACCTACCATCTATATATCACACTAAAAAGACATAGTTTATTCCGCGTTTGCAATCCTTTCAATAATATTTGCGAGGATTCAAGCACAGAAGCCTAGTTTCTCGATCTCAATCTAAATGTGACTTCTGAACTTTTCACATATCAGTTGAATATAGATCGAAAACCCACAGAGAATCGATTGATCGATATTCTACAGCTTTATTATGTTTTTATAGAGGTCCTTCGGCAGGGCTGCCTTCGATTCATCATTCGCCACTCGCCGGTCCATAAATCATGCTTAAATTGTGAGGTTTTGGGCCCGCCGACAGCTTTGACCGCGGCGAGTGGTTCGCACCACTCCGCTCCCGAGGTGCACTTCGGATGCGGATGTGGATCCGGACGCGGGCACGAACGGAGCGCACGCGTAACCTTTGCCACCCAAAAAGGACTCAGGCCCAGTATAAGCCCAGGACTGGCCCCGGTCAGCAAACAGACATGCGAAAAACGGTATGTAAATTCGGTCGCGGACATCTGGGGAAGTTGTCAACCCGATTTGCCGGCTTATTCCGAGGCCAGAGGCGCAGGCCAGGGGATCGGAGTAGAACAGGTAAGAAAAACTAATTTAAATAAATAAAAGATGAGTAAGATGGTAACAACTTTAGATTAATATATTCCCTATGTTCCCTAGTTTACTATGGTTTTTAGTCGAGAATCTTTAAAAAATCTAAATAAATTCCCTTTCAGAGCGCAGCCCCTCCTGCGGACTTCGCCACTGTCCATGCTGTCCCATGTCCTGCCGACCCACCCGACCCGATGTCCGAGGATTGGACTTTGATGAAATGGTGGACAGGGGTCACTTGCGGTATTAAATATTTTGAAGAGGGTCGTCGCCGCTCGCCCCGCCAGCAACTCCCGGCTTGATTTATATTCCATATTTTATTCGAGGGGTCGGAACCGGGATCGGGATCGGCATCGGGATCGGCATCGGTCAGTTCCTGTCACGCCCAGCACTTCATCGAGGGGTTGAAGTTGGCTCTGGCTTTCCGGCTGTCGGAGGAGACACAGGTCAACTCCTTGGTTAATTAATTTGGCCAGCGGGGCTGGTGCGCGGCGCCTTTAAGGGAATTGAATCCTGATTATGATTTGCATTTATTACGGCTTGTTATTGGTGGCCGTTGTTCCAGCTGGAGCTCACCAGGCACTCGCAGTGCACTCTAAAAAATACAACTGATCTCTAATATAACCAATGTATATATATATAACTAATTCTCATGCTAAATGTACTTGCTTACCTGTGAGTTATCTGGCAGCATACATTAATATACAACCAAAGACAGAGATTCCATTCTGTTGCTAGAAATCTCCCTTCGCCTGCGAAGGATACTGTTGCCTGGCGAGTAAATATTATTTTTCTGCATGTGGCCGCTAACCGAAGGGTGGCTGGGGAAGGACATCTTATCGGGTCAGCCAAGCATGCAATGTGCCCGGGCTCCGGGCTCCGGGCTCCTCACTCACAACCCCATTTTCGGGGTATCCAATCTGGAGTCCTTCGATGGCGGAGGAAGCGCCTCGAACGCACATCAATCTGGGCATAATGGCCTCAGATAATAGTGTTTGTTTGTGTGCCAAGGTATGCGTATGCAAAATATGTACACAGATACATATAAATCCCAAAGATACAGAGTGGAGTGGGGACTGCGATGGAAGGGATGTGAGTTATGGGCTCGTGACTGCCGAGCGATGAAGGCAGATATTTCTGGGCTGCCTGGAGGCCTGGCTATGTGCTCTTTCACCTTAAATTCATTAATTACAAAAGACACATCTAGGCAGGGAAGTCAGTCGATAAATAAACTACTAGAAATCTTGGAATATAACCCCTAAACCCCCTAAAAAAAGTCACTAAGGAGTGACTTGTTTGGGGACGTGTCACGCACACATCGCCGCCGCCAGCATCCTGCTGAGCTATCTACCTCAGGTGTGTGCTCCTATCCTGTCTATCCTGCGAGCGCTTTTCAATTTGCCGGCAACGCGGCGTATGCGCGATGGCAATCTGTTCGCCCCAACGAAGGACTCCCGCTCCCCGCCTCGCCCCGGCTCCTTGAGCTCCTTGAGCAGTTTTCCGATTTGAGATTTCAGCCTTCAGATTCCGCTTTTGTATATTTTATATTTTATGCATGATTGTTATTGTTTGCAGTTTGCGTTGGAATAACGCTGCTCGACTTGATCCGAAAGCGGCTCATGTGCCTCCTTGGCCCCGCTCCTGGCCTCCTTATCTTCCCGGCATAACCTACTCCTGCTCCTGCTCCTGCTCCTGCTCCTGCTCCTGCTTCAGTCGCTGCTCTACATACAATTTTTGGCCGCAATTACCGTGCGTACATATATATGTTTATGCCAGCGTGTATATAGCGCAGAGCGAACCGATTGTACGCATCATATTTTATGTTGTTGCCTTTTCACAATATAAGCGCGCCCATCTCATTTGCATATAAAGCCGCCGCGCGGAGGAGCGAAACCCATTCGCAAAGCCCATTTTTTAGACCCGAGGCCAAGCGAAACCGAAACCCAGGCCGGGGCAGATGTTTTCGCTCACGGGGTAGCCTCAGATTTGGGACTCGGGCCCAGGACACAGGCCCCAGGACCTCGACCCAAGGTCCTCGTGTTCCGACATTGATAACGAACCGAAGCGGGTTCTAGTTGAGGTTAATGTTTGCTGTTGATTTATTAGTTCAACTCCTTAATTGCCTAATTGAGCATTAATATTATATTTATATAATATTTATAGTTCCAGTTATAATCTTGTTCCAAATGGACACACTTACTCGTCCACTAGGAGCTATTTGCAAAGATCAGTAATGAGAATTACTCCATTCAATACGCATTTAATTTGGGATACCAGCTCTATGGCGCATAAACGGGCTGTAGAATCCTTCCAACTAAGAAAACACTTCCTGGAAGTAATATGTGTTGACAAATTAAATGGATGCCCTGTTTTAATGCCTGCAATCCTTTGCCGTACTTCTAGCAACCCCCTCGAGGGAGCCTTTCGCTCAATCAATTTGCTCAGGTCTCCGCCAAGGACTCGGCTCGTGTGTGGATGGATGGCTGTTCTCGGGGCCAGGGATTACTCCATTGGTCACGTGCCTCGAAACGCCGCAAACATGCGCATATGCAGCCAGGAGGCCAGGATGCCAGGATGCCAGGATGCCAGGATGCCAGGATGCACGGGGCGGCGAGCAGGGGGCTCTTAAGTGGGGCAGCTCTCCGAAATCAACGTCGAACGGCGGGCTCAGATTGTTAAGCACGGCGGTTTTGGCCACTGAGCGGGCACCGAAGCCTAAGGACAACCGATGGCAATGGCAATGGCTGCCAGGATACATGCTCGCACACACACACACTGGGCAGGGAGACAATACATACGAGATCTCTCTCATATGTACTCCCGCACATATGCCCTCGCTCGCTCGCTCTGCCGTCGCTCTGCCGTCGCTCCGGCTCGCTCCCCCGGCCTGTGTGTGTGCGTGGATAATTGAGTATCAGTTCAGTGTCTGTGCTACACCGAGAGAAATTCTGTGTCTGTGAATTACTCGGGAATATGCCTTGGTAATACGGGCTTACAGAGAGTCCTGTTCCTTTTGCTCAGTGCGGGGACTTGGACGCTGGCAGCCAAAGTTTTATTAATGCTTGGCTCCGCTGGCTGGGGCGCTCCTTCCTTTCGCTTCGCAGTTGATTTAGCTAACTCGTAGTGGGGGCCGACATATCCTTTGGTCCTGCCATCAGCGCCCCCCTCCATTGTCATTTATCATGCGAGGTACATACACATACACATACACACACACATAGCTGAGTGTGTGGGTGGGAATTGTTATCAGTGGCATTGCGAAGCCAAGTGGAACACACGCGCAGCTCGAACCGATTGCCAATACACACATCCGCGCGCATCGGTGTATATATCCATATATGTGTATCCTATATGTATCCTATATTGTATTGGGAGGGGTGCAGGGAAGGGGTGGCAGGTGAGCGTGGAGAGCGGAGAGCTCCCCGGGCTTTGGTTTTGTGTCAGTTGTTTTTGGGCTGCAAAGTTTATCTTTTCAATTTCGAGCTCTTGGGGTTGGAGTGTGTGCCACATATGTGCCCTGTGTGTGTGTTGGGTGGGTGTCCTGCGTGGCTTATGTATGTGTTGGATTAGGGTTGGTCCTGCCGCGGGAGTTTATTTATCCACTCAGCACTCGGCACTCAGCACACTCGGTACTCGGCACTCAGCACTCCCCCCTGCGAATCGGACAGTGGCCATATCAATCATGCCCTCTCACCTCGCTCACATCCTTGGCCCTATATACACGCATCCTTAAGCATCCTTGCCTGGATATTGATGTGCCTGAGTGCTACAGTACCCACTGGGGACATCGTCAGTAATTTGGTTGAATTAAACATGGAAGGCATCACAAATATTTAATAACCATAATGCAGCCCCTAGAGCGCTCTGAGCTTCTTTTAAAATTAATATTCCTCCCTCCATTAAGTACACATATCAGCCTTTTCTGACAGAACTAGAGCCTCCAAAGAGCTCTAGTATTTAATAAATATACTCTATAATAATTGAGTGATGTTTATGGGAGAAATCTACACTTTAACTCTTGCCTTTCTACATTATTTCTAGGACATTTATATTTACATTCGGTCAGAGACAGAGCTTTTCCTATCACAAATCTTGAGTGGAAAGTTTCATATTTCATTTGCCAAATAATAAGGCAGTGCTTGAACTGCCTCTGACTGAGTTGTGCTATAGGTTCGTTCTATATCCTCAACTCTTGGCCCGAAGAGGAGCAACAGAACATCCTGATTTTGGGGGCGTGGAGCTCTGAGCCCGCGCCTTCTATTGGACGCATTGTGTTGTGCGGGATATATGTGGGCGATGGGTGTTCAAATACTAGTTTAGGACCTCCGTTCCTGTACGCATTCATTAGCGCATGTCGGATCGGTTGCGGATTGCAGCCTGCCCCAGCTCCTGCTCCTGCTCCTGCTCCTGCTCCTGCTCCTGCTTCTACTCCTGCTCCTACTCCTGTGGCTTTGTGGAACTTTATTCGGGCTCGGTTCGGCAATTTATGGTTAGAAGATTCGCATATGGCCCGAACAAAACACACACCCACTTTTACCCCGTTTCTGGGAAGATATTCCCGCCCGCTGCCCGCACTTTTCGGGGGAATTTTCGGCAGATATTCTTGGCCATTTTCTCGCTGCTCTAATGCCGCTTTTAATTGGCGGCCCACACACATGGATGTGTATATATATACACACACGTATCGGTGGGCGACTCTGTGGGCGTGGCATGTGTGGTAATTTAACTGCAAGCAACCAAAGTTTATGGCTAAGTGCGAGTATATAGCGATGGCCATGTTTCCCGTTCCCAGTTCCCAGTTCCCAGTTCCCAGTTCAGATTCCCCCGATTTCCAAGTCGTCCCCTTCTATATTGCGACCCCCTTCGGTTCTTTGTTTCCCTCCTCCTTGAGACACTGGGAAAAATCGAATATGAATATATATATTTATTTTTAGGAAAAAGAAGTTTAAAGTGATTGAATATTAAAATAGAGGTGCACTCTGTGAAGTTTCTCTGCAGGAACCATTTACATTTGCAGCCTGCTTCTTCGAGAGCTCTTTCTCAGTGTATTTCCCCCCTCTGGGTTCCCCTTCAGAGCTCCTCTCTCCGCGCTCTCTGCTTAGACGACGGCCGATGACGAGGACGATGGCTCGACGAGGACTTCGTGGCTCCTCCTAATTGCAAAGCCCCAGCCCGCTTCGCCAGTTTCGCAATTGTGGCCACCAAGTGGGCCAGGAGGAGGCCAGGGTGGCAAGTGGGCAGTGGGTGGGCCTCCAGTGGTGGTGCCACCCCCTACCCCCCGAGCCTTGTCTCGTGTGAGTTCAATAAGGCGAGCTCCATGTGTGGCTCGAGGAGTGCGCGAAGGGTGTGGCCCTGGGCTCTCTCGTTAATTTTCTGGCCCTGCCCGGATTAATTATGATGCGTTCAGGACTTACAACAATTTCAATTAAGTTTAAGTGAAACGTGTTCTAAACCATTCGATAATTAACCGATCCTCAGCACCTTGGTGCCTAACACTAAGAAGCGATGTGTCGCCTCCAGGAATGCATTCCTCGGCTGCCAATCGAGCGGCTCTTCGGCCTAATAAAGATGTCACTTCCCTCGATAGGAGCAAGCGATAACGATAACAGCGACAATTGGCAGTTGGCAATTGGCAATTGGCAATTGGCAATGTCGAGGCTGTGTCGGTGTGAAATTGAAATTTCACAAGGCTGACATTTATTGACGAGAGGCGCCCTTGATTAATGATAAGAATCTGGCAAATCTGGCGAGCTGGCAAGACGGGGAGCGAAGTGTAAGGGGAGTACGGCGCCCGTTTGAGTCCTGACATAAATCAAATAGCTGCATGCTCATCCGCATTTTGAATTCGGAGAGAGGAACGGGTTGTGTGCAGCATAATGGAAACAACCGCGAAATATCTATTGACAGTTGGGTGTCATGTTTATCCGAGGTTGTTATCCCATTTTGGCAACACTGCGATTTATGCCCGCCGCCCCGAAATTCGCATTTCGAGTAACGCCGAACGGGCGGATCTTCCCCAGGACGGGCCAGGACGGAACAGACAGATAGATTGAGGGACTCACAGATGCAAAGATACAAGGATATAGAGACACAGGGGCCACACAATAGATACAAATGCGCATTTTGCATTTGTTGGCTGGCGCCTTTTTTGTTTTATATGAGATTTGTGTGTCAAATTTCCATTAGCACCGCGTCCTGCACCCTTTCCACCCAGCCTTTCCACCCAGCCACCCCTCAGCCACGCAGCATGCAAATGCCAGGATCCAGGATGCGTGCGCTGATTGCTCCTGGCTGGGTAGCGGCCCTGGGTTGCGATGGGTTACGATGGGTTACGTTTTTTATTTCCGCATGTATTTTTGCACCCAGCCACCCCGGGGTTGGAGGGGTAATACAATATCCTTTGGCTTCCTCGCCTCTCCTTTTTTGCCACTGCAATTTCGCTGTTTTTCGTGGCTGACTGCCCCTTATGCTGCGAATTTTTTGTTTGATAATTTATTATTTTGTAAGCATTCAAATGTGATTCTGTCGCGGCTGCTGTCGAACAATGAAAGTTGATTTACATACCGAAACGATGGCAGTTTGATGTCCCGGTCCCCGATGTCCTTACCCTTTTTCCGCGTGACACACAGAGAGAGGATAGACAGAGAAGGGTGCACTCGGGGAAATCAGAAGTAGGTAAGTTGAACCTGGAAGAGGTATTTTAAATAATTATGAATCATTGTTTCTTGGCTGTATCATATATATATATATATATATATATGCAAAATATGCTGACAAAGGCACTTTTTACTTTACTTATCTTACTTATTTGATGCTTATTATATTCAAAACATTTCTTTAAGCAGTTCATACAAGTCATATAAAATAAGATAGGTGGTATTCATAAATTCCTCTCCCACAATTGCCTCAATAAAGAGCTGCCTTTTCTCCCAGTGCAGAGTGCCTGGCGGTGGAAGAGGTGAGGCGGCAGATATTTATGGGTTCCTACACAGTGAGAGACAAAAGTCAGCGGCAACAATGGGAGCTGGCAGCGATTTTTATGCATCGCGTCAGCGGCGGCGGCACTTGATTAGAATTATTGATTGCGCATCGAAATTGGCTCTGCACACTTTGTTACCCGCACATCCAGCCGGAGTCGGATCCGTATCCGCATCCGTATCTGTATCTGTATCTGTATCTGTATCTGTATCTGCAACTCTGCCCTGCCTGCTCGTCCAAATATGTCACTGTCTTCCATTCAAGCAATTCGGAAATAAATATTCCATCCGAGTGAAGCCGGGCTCCAGTTTATATATTTTTGCGAAAATAATCATAATAAATATGCGAGGGCAAACCCAAGGACCTCCTGGAGGAGAGTGCTTCCAAGCCTTGAATATATTTCTGATATCTGGAGCTTCATAGTGACATAATACTTTGTGGCCTCTAAAAAGGATTTAAATTGGAACAGCTAGTTCTTTGGAAGCCGTGAAAATCCATCCGATAAACGCATTCAAATATCCTCCTCTGAGTGCCCTCCACGCAGCTACCAGCTACTAGTGCTGAGGAGGATATAGGACATTATGCCCGAAATCTGTTTTCACGGACAGGCAGGCGTATCAATCATTAGCAGGCAGGATCCTGCGGAAGGGTTGGCCAATCCACCGCAAATGAAGAGGATCTCGCTCGTTAGGATGCCGCGGCTGCGAGGCTGCCGAGGCTGCAGTCTGGGCGACCTCCGACCTTTGAGCCCGAGTCACCCTCCCCGCCAGAGGACCACAAAACCCACTGACGAGACCCTCGTCCTCATGCTCATCCTCGTCCTCGTCCTCGTCCTCGTCGCATCCTCAGCCTCAACCCCATCCCCCTGCCGCCCTGTGTTTGTTGTTTGCATATTAATGTTGGCTTTTGTATCTGTTCCGGCAGCTCTCGAATTTTGATTGCGAATCTGCGGATTAAGGTATTTGCGCACGTATAATTAATTGGATGGCACAGGGCTACGGGCCACTAGTGCACGTGTCCCTGTCCCAGCTGTACACAGGCTATATGCAGATATCTGCTATATCTGCTATATCCTGCCGCAGCCTCTCCGCGGGAGATGCAGCCGCGAGTGCAAGCGGATTCCCTGCAAAGGATCACTTGGCGGTCCCTGGGACACACGGACTTCAATGTGATTAAGTTCGGTAAGCGGTTGCATTATGGGAATAGTGGCTAGAAAGAGGTATTATCAGATAAGTGCTTATTTATTTACAATATCCAATATCTCCTCCCTCCCATTTACCAGTGACTGTCTCAGTGAAGACTCATAAACTAAGCTTAGATTCGATTACTTGTGACTATTCCACATGCTTTCCAGGCAGTTTTGCGGGGACTCCAGGCTGCCCCCCCAGGCATAGTTCCTGCATTGAAGGGCTTGGGATTTGGGGTCACATTCCCGCACTTGCGGCCTCTGTATCCTGCGCCGATGGAATGTGTTTGAAGCAACACAAAGCGTGCGAATAGTTTGGCTTCGAGCACGGATACAAGTATCTGAGGATAACCTTTGGGAGGCATGCGGAGAATGATGCTCCGCAGAGGCCCGGCGGTGATAAATAAAATGAACTTGGCCAAGCATCCTCATCATCGTCAGCATCAGCATCAGGCTCAGGCTCAGGCTCAGGAGATGAGGGCTCAGGAGCAGCTACAAAGAAATGCAATCAATTTAAAGTTACATTTTTGGCATATCGAGGCTTACGCACACACTGGCCCAAGGGGCACACACTGCAAGAAATAGTGGGTCGCAAAATAAGGCCCAAGAGAGTCAGGCTGCAGGGGGAGTTCCTGGCCTCACATACTCCCGGACAGTCTTCTGGCAACTCGAAGTAAGAATGGTTATAAAGTTGGTTTATTTTTCGCTCTCTGCAGGCAGTCAGGACAAACCCACCTATTGACGCGGGGGCCAGGCCATCAGTGGTAGCAACTTCCCCAAAGGGGAGTGGGAGTGGGCATGCGAGTGGGACACACACACACAGGGGCCGGGAACATCCCCGGCGAGGATGTCGCTGCCGGATGGCCACAAAAGACATCATGGCTGCCGCGTCCTGACGCTTCACTGGATACTTACTGTGAAAGTAGACCCATTGAAGCTCACACACATACGTGGGGATTATGTGCGTGGTGCGGGTGCGGGTGGGGGTGGGGGTGAGGGAGCGGGCGAGTGTGTGCGACAGCAAATGCCAGAAACCCACCCCTCAGCTGTCCACCCTCGCCGGCTCGGCACACACACACATGCTGGCAGGCAGTGTAAGCCAAATCCACAGCCCCGAGTGTGGGAGAGTGGGTGAGTGGGTGTGTGTGGCCAGCGAAGCATCATGGCGGCAGTCATGTTGAAATTTTAATTCCTCGCCCACTCAATTTGCTCACCGCCCCCCCCACAACCCACACCCCGCACACCACACACCGCACACCACACAGCTGCCCCAATCCCTTATTGTCTGGCACTCAAAAGTTGTCCCCACACGCTGGCGAGTACATGGGCGAGTGTGTGTACATAATGCCCCGCGTGTGTGTGTATATGCCTCTTCGGGGGGGTGGATATCGGGAGGGGGGGCCGGGACAGTTGGAGCAGTTGGAGGACAGCTCTCGTGTTCGATGGCCAGGGCACGAAACTCGCCACACTGGCAGAAACTCCTAGGACTCACTAAAAGTGGTGAGTTTTCTACACTCAGCTTAGATTCCTACTCAAGGAAGTACTTGTTCTGTAGAAATCATAACCATTAGTAATATTATTTGTGGTAATTCCCTGTTTTTCTGAGTGTAGGCTTTGACGAGTGCAGGAATTCCCCCTTGGTGAGGCTGGATCCGCTGGATCCGCTGGATATTTGCAGAAAATGGCAGTTAGTCCTCCGTCCAGGTGGTGCCTGGCATCTGTGTCTGGTCCTTGCCGGCGGTCCTGCTCCCTCCGCTCTCCTGGTTTTATTTTCCTCTTTGCTTTTTGCTTTTTGCTTTTTGCTTTTTGCCTTTTGCTTTTTGCTTTTTGCCTTTCGCCTTTCTTTTTCTTCTTCTCTTTCTCGGTCGTTTCCCATTCTGTTTCTGTTGTTTTTGCTTTTTCTTCTTCACTTATTTTGCTTACATGAGTGGAAGCGACAGGAATGCTCAGCGCTGTCCTTAAAAAGGAGCCAAGGGAGGGCGGAGGGGCGGCGGAGGGGCGGCGGAGGGGGCTCTGCGGTTAGCAAGGACCCAACTAGGACAAAAGAGCAATACTATTCACACAGGCACACACACACACGCGATACATGCATATACATACACTCGTATGTGAGCCGCGGCACATAAGGATTGGCATTACATGCTCGCCCTCCCTCCCTTCCGCCCTTCCGACCGCCCGCTCTCCGGGGCTCTCTCCGTCTCTGTCGCTGTCTCTATCTCATATGTATCCGAATGTCCTGTCCCCATGACAGTATCCCTTGCCGCCCCCCCGCCTGCCCCGCGCAAAAATGAAACACCGCAAAGCGTGTTGCCTGACATGTGATTGAGGACGACGTTTATACGAGCCCCGCACACAGACACACACGGGCAGGAGGGTGGACCTTCGGCATCCGCCAGCCGAATCCGAATCTAAGGTCCTGCCAGCCGAGTCCTGCCCTGAACTAGCGCAGGGAGACCGCAAAGGAGGATATGCTGCAACAATTGATTACTTAGGGGCACACTTAAATTAAACTTGAATCAAGTTATTACTTGCCAGATATATATATATATATAATTTGAGTCCGAGTTTGTGTCCACCTTAGGGGCCACCCGCGCACCCCCCGTCGCGGGGCACAGTCAGTCAGGGAGAGTCGTCGTGAGTTAGTTAGTTCGTTAGCATTTATGCACTCGCTTTGTATGCACACATCCAGCCCCCCTCCCCGCCCATGCCCATGCCCCGTCGGGGGATAAACTTGTTAGCGCAGAGAAATGTTAAAGGTAATAAATCTAAACGTGCCTCGCGAGTGGCCCAAAGGGGGGTGGGGGGAGAGGAGCAATAGAAATGGAGTGAAGTGAGTTCGCTGCTAGAATGTATCATAAATCAATTGAGTCTTCATTTACTTGGCGAGTGAGTCGCGGGACATGTGGAGTACGCAGAGCCACTCGGAGGGGGAGGGGCCGCCGTCCTCCGCGGGTTATCGAGCTATCGATTGGCGATGGCGCCCCGCCTCGCCGCTTATCGGAGCGCGGTAATCCGCCACGGACTTTGTTATCGGATGGGTAATTGCGAGTGAGCCAGGACTTGTCCCCGCCGAGGGGCCAGGTGGCAGTCAGCAGTCAGCAGCTCGGTTCCTCACCTCGGATTCAGATTCGGAAGTGAACACTACTATACTCTCTAGTATTCAGCCCGAAATATCCATTCTCTTTATTCATTGAACTCTCTCGCCATTTAGAGCTTTAGAAAACTTAAAATATCCTTGTAGACCTCAGAAAACTGTAATAATTTAGTTTCTAGTGCAGAAACCATAATACCCATGTTTAATTTAAGTAGATTCATATTTAACTGGGCTATCCCTATGATTCTTTCTTTATTATCCTAACTGATAGTCTTACTGAGAGTCTGTATTTGCATCACTATCCTTTGCTATTATTGGGTGCATAACCTCTGATTAGCCAGAGGATTAGTGATTAATTAATGGGCAAGTCTACATCCTTGATCCTTGTATTTAGAGTTAATCATAACCAGGCTGCTGTTAATAATAACAATCTCGCATCGAAGCCAACCTGGCCAAGCCCTAAGCCTGCCTGCAGGGCATTCCTTATTCCTTGTTCCTGGTTCCTTGTTCCTGTTCCTTGCTCCTTGCTCCATAAATACTCAGTGCAGGATCTTAAGCTGTTTCTGCTTTCTGCTTCCGCTGAGAGGCTGCCGGGGTGAGAGCCTTCAAGGGGCGGGCTGGCAAATAGGGGTGGTGTGGAAAACGGCGAAAGTAAGAACACATCAATTGGCATGTGCATGGAAATGACACCAGAGAATTGTGCAAAAATGTTATCTTTGGCTTCCGCACCAAGTCCTCTCCCCCTCCGTGGATGCGTGGATGGGGGGACTTAGAGGCAGCCACCCCCTCGTTTATTTTTTCGCCAAGTGTAAGCGTAACAATAACAACAGCGACAGCGACAGCGACAGCGGCAGAGACTTGGGTGAGAAGCGAAACCCATTTTAAATAACAGGCGATATTGACGTCAAAGGCGAGGGCGGCCGGCGTGGGGAGGGTTCCCCGTTACCCCCCACCCCCACCCCCCCGTTTTTCTCTGTGCAAAATGGGCCGTGAGCCCTCTTTGCGAAATTGCCACAAGATAACTCTGACAGGCGGCTCAGCGCGCCCCACCCGCCGCCGCACAGAAATTGGCAGTTGGATAAGCGAAAAAACCAATTCACGAATACTTTGCATATATAATGTATTCAGAAATTTGCCAGGAGCTGCCCAGGCAACCGGAGCCCTCCACATCGTGTACACCACGCGTTAAAGGTAAACACCCTTTCAGGAGGCCCGGCGCGGGGTGCTGTGGGCGCCGCAAGGGGCGAGAGTGTGCGGGGTCAAACGCCAGCCGGTGGGTGGTGCCCCGGTGGCTGGTTACGTGGCTGGCTACGTGGGCGGCAGTGCCCCCATACCTCCATGCCGGGCCCGTGCTGCTCGCTAATGCGCTGAAAGCTGCTGGCTGGCTGCTCCAGATGTCCTCTATAAGGTATTTATTGCCTTTTGCATGCTACTTAAATAATTGGGACTTCTCCATAATTATGGCATAAATACGCTCTTTTCGTATTGCAAGCCTCGACTTGGGAAAATGAGTTTACTTATTATTATATATTATCCCCAATACTTGTATCACATTTACTTTGCATTCGTTTTAAGCTGCAGGATGTTCCCTGGATGTTGATGACTTTCGCCCCACATGAAATATCTCAGACATATCTATCTGCTTGGCCTTCATTGTTGCGGAGCCCCATCCCGATGACAGACTGATCATTGCGCCAGCATTGATTTTCGATAAATTCCATTGTTATCGCTGGCAGCCTATCAGAATGCTGCTCTGTGCATATCCTTGACAGCCAGGCGGCAGGCATCAAGCTGCCGGGCGAAAGTACGGCCGTAAAAGCGGACGGATGGGGATGGAGCTGGGGAGACGGGAGACGGGACCGTCGGAGGTGACATATGAATGTGCACTGTAACCGAGCGGAAGATGGCAGGTTCGGGGAGTCAGAATGCACCTGAAAAAATCAGTGTAACGTGTTTATCCTTGAGCTGGGAAAAGATATTAGAAGAGCATCTTAAAAATACTTAGCTTGAAGAGCATTTTATTTAAATGATTACAGTACGATTTGTTACGAATTAAACAAGTGCATCACAAAAGGTTATGAGAGCAGGCAAGCCTGCGGGATGACAGCTGGCTAGTGGTGGCAACAAATCGATAGGTAGAAAATTAATCGAGAAATAATGTCTAGCTCTAGCTCTCTCTATAAGTTTCAAGTGACTTAAATAGAACTTAATTCTTTCTAGAGAGATAATAAGTCGACCCATTTTTCGCTGTGTGTGTTTGATTCCTTTTTGCAAGTATGTGTGGGCTAAATGGCTGATGGCGAAAATAAAAGTGGAACACACATACACACACACTGCTTTCGGCGGAAGTGGGGCTGGAGGGGGCTGGAGGACGAGGGCCACCGTCATTGGCATTTGGTCGAGTTGCCGGGTACTTTCCACATTTGCCTGCCGGGGCTCAGGCGGAAAATAAAAAATGATGATCCAGTAACCCCACACCACCACACCACCACACCACAGCCCCCCTAAGGAAGGCAACGCACCGTTGGTTACCCAGGGGGTGGGCGGCTAGTGTTATTCTTTCGGCTGCTGGTGGGGGCCGGGCACTCCTCTCCTCTGGCCACGCTCCGCCTGGCTCTGGCGAATTCGATGGAATCACCGTAGGCCTGCCTGCGCCTGCCTGCGCTTCTTGACATGCGGCGGAAGCTGGCGTCCGCGTCCGGGGGCTCCGCGGGCGAGTCCCGGCGAGCAAGTGGAGTGTAAAGAGCTCTTCCCTTATTGGTTTTGTATTTTATTATCGCAGCCCGCTTACTCGCCGTCAGTACGCGGGACAGGCGGGCAGATATCTGGGCTATGTGCCCCGTGCCCGGCCCCCACTCGCCCCTAGGCCTTGATGACACTTTGCGACGCCGTTTACGGGCCATATGGGACTTTGATATGACAGCGCAAATATCCGTTATGGGCCAACAGGCACGCACCATCTTTATGGGAAATGGGAAATGGAGATGTGGCAAGGAGCCGGGGTCGGGCCGGGACTTAAATGTTGCCGGGGCAACCTGGGCTTCTAAGGGGGATCAGGCAAGTGAAGGGGCATCCTTGAATTAATTGGTCACTGGTCTGTGACTCGTCTTGGCGAAAAATAAGCCAAGTACTGTGAAAATCCCAGAGCCCAATCTCAGCCTGACATTTTCTAGGCCTTTGAGTGTATTTCTTGGCCTAATCTCCCTGTAAATCAGTTCTCCACAACCTGAGATTTGAGCTCTCAGGATGTAGGACACCGACTAGTGTACATTCCATGTAAGAAAAGGGTATTCTATATGCTTTTAATAATACAAATATCCTGGCGAATTTCTGTGCAATTTATCTATGAAGTTCTGCTTTTTTAAGGGCAAATACTTGGCCAAAAACCAATTACATTTTGCCAACTTAGCTGTGTGTGATTTTGAAGGCATTCACCTTGTTTTTGGCTAAAGTTTCTCCGGCAGTTCCTGGGGCTTTAAGTTTCCCATTGTTCCCCGCCATTTACCCGCACTTATCCTGGCCATATATGTACTCTATCCCCTTCTTAGTGGCATTTCGGCTATTTCTAAGCGCACATTTGGTTGGCCTGGCCCGGACCCCAATCGCAGCCCGAAAATTAAGTTTCCAGTATTACCAATCCCGAGGAGTGAGTGCAATCCAGCATTTTTGCCGTTTAATTACTCAATCCAAAGGCAACTCCCGACGACGACGACGACGGCGTCGAGGACTGCGACTACGCCGAGGACGACTCCACCTACTTACATATGTAAGCCCCGGCTCCTCCCCCCCCCC
>VNKC01003462.1:37886-126782 GCA_008042775.1 Drosophila pectinifera
CCGGGCTCCAAACTATTGTCGAGTCCCCGCACTCCCCGCCCCCCTCACCAGCACATATCGCAACTCTGCTGCGGGCAACAAAATTAAAACAAATCCCTTCGTTCCATATTAATGGTCGCCATCTTTGCAGCAAATGACATTCGAAAACATTTATTGCGCCCGCATGTGTGTGCGAGTGTGCGAGTGTGTGTGCCACCCCCTCTCCCTTCTGCTTTTTGGGAATAACCAAACCGCCCGCCGCCGCCGTCCCTGTGACCAAGCAACCCTTCACCCCTTTCCGCCGTCGCCGCCGCCATTCGCCATTACAAGTCCGCCAAAAACACTCACATGCCCGTGTGTGTGCACATGCCGGGGTGTGCGTGTGTATGTGCTGGGTGTTTGTGGGTGTTCGTTCGGTGGCTGTGCCAGTAGTGAACCCAACAGGACACATTCCTCACGAAAGGATACGAGTGGCGAGGATGAGGACGAGGAAGAGGACGAGGAGCGAGAGCACCCCCTGGAATTTAACAGCCAGAAACAAAGGCATGCGTGTGTGCGTGTGTGCGTGTGTGCGTGGTGTGCGGGTGTGAATAACTACTGCTCGCATGTACAGTCATTCCAGTTTACATTATTTACCCATTTTACCCCGAAAAACTTTACGCAGCCCCGCTCCCCGCTCCCCGCTCCCCGGCGCCCCTCCCTCTTTGCGATAAACTTTCATTTAGTTTTCTAATTACTTTTTTAATCAAGAAACCAAAGATTGCCGCTGTGCCGCGCCGAGCAGAGCCACCCTTTCGGAAATTATTTCGGGGATCGGGGCGGGGCGGGGCTACTGCCGGAACACAGCTTTCATGTTACCAAATCCACTGCTCTGTTGGCCCGAAACGATCAGGGAGCAGTGCTTCCCCGAGATGAGCTCTACTCTGATAGGCTTTAGTAAGTAATAGTACTCCATTTGCTTGGGAACTAAATAAACTCACAGAGGGCTAAATACATCTGCATCTGCCTGGCTCCAGTTAACTGATGAGTCAACGCTTCTTTGGGGGTTTTCTGAAGTAATCTCTGGGAATATCTAAGATTAATATATATTTCTTAGGAAATAATACCCCTATCTTAGCATTAGTAGTGTTCGATTTTGTTATAGATTATTAAAAGCAAGAGTTATAATAATTCTGGCAGAGTCTCCTTCTGCTCCTTTTGGAGATCTCTCTTATTTTTCAAAGCCTAAATCTCATTACCCGATTAATTATGTTTATTCATTATTCATTCATTCATATGTTTCTTAGGGAATAATTCCCCTATCTTAGCAATAGTAGTTATCTAATTTTATTGTAGATTATAAGCAAGAGCTATAATAATTCTGGCAGAGTCTCCTTCTGCTCCTTTTGGAGATCTCTCTTATTTTTCAAAGCCTAAATCTCATTACCCGATTAATTATGAGTATTCATAATTCATTCATTCATATGTTTCTTAGGGAATAATTCCCCTATCTTAGCAATAGTAGTTATCTAATTTTATTGTAGATTTTAAGCAAGAGTTATATTAATTCTGGCAGAGTCTCCTCATTTTCCTTTTGGCGGGTCTCTCTTATTTTCCAAAGTCTTAACCTTAACTTAATATTCATAATTCATTCATTCATATGTTTCTTAGGGAATAATTCCCCTATCTTAGCAATAGTAGTTCCCTAATTTTATTGTAGATTTTAAGCAAGAGTTATAATTATTCTGGAAGAGTCTGTGTATGTAATATGTAATAAATACCTTTTGGCAGATTTCTTTTATTTTTCAAGGCCTTTAGCTTATTTCCCGATTAATTATAAATATTCAGGTGACTGAGAGGCAGAAAAAAAACTTCAAGAGGCCTCCCTTATTATTATATTAAATTGTATATACTATATTTTATTCTCAATTACTCACTTAAAGCCTGCCCAATATGAGGGAGTTAATAACCAAGTTCCAGGTACTCGTCTTAGCTGATTTCAAATACGGACCTTGGGGCCCTCTTCCGCATCTGCGGGGGCGACATTTGTCCGGCTTTCCGGCGGGTGGCAGCGCATCCACAGGGGCAGGGAGACTCCCACTCGCAATTTGATTTTCCAGCTGGACAAAGGTCTCGCCGCGTGGTCGGCCATTTTGGATTTCCCACCCGCCCTCGGCTATGTCCGTCTGCCGCTCCGCGCCCGTCTCCGTCTCCGTCTCCGTCTGCGCCCGGGTTTGTTTGCTGTTTGCCGTAGTCTGGAGTCTGTGGCCCACCCCAGCTCCCCTCCGCCTCTGACCGATTCCCAATCCCAGTCCGCAGATCCCCTTCCGGATCCTTCCTTCCTTCTCAGATCCCGGCCTGCTTCCAGGGGTCTGTCACTCAGCGCGTGGCCATCGATTCGCTTTTTATACCCTCATCCCTTCCGCCGCCGATAGTTATTGAGTTTTCCATCCCCCAGCCCCCAGCCCCCAGCTCCCAGCCCCGGAGTGCCCCGTCGTGGGGCCGGAGCCACCCACGGCAATGTAATGTCAATTTACTTCAAATTGAAATGATTCAAGGGCGAATCCGAGTCGCGAGCTCGTCCGCCCTCCCTGCCCAGCACTGGGAGAAGTGTCCTTAAATACTTTTAAAGGCCTCCCAATTATTTATTATTTATTATTATTTAAAGTAGATAGGCGCAGGAGCCTCTCCTGGTCCTAGAATTCCCAACTGGGCTTGGTCAGTCTCGGGTACTGAAGAGGAGGGCGGCTGCCCCTTTGGAGCACCATAATGGTAGCCTTAAGACTTGAAATATACATTCAATATGCCCTGAACTAAGCCCTCTTTCTCCCAGTGTAGCCAGTAATCTGAATTGCGTTTCGCTCGCTATTTTTGGTCCCAAGTCCGAGGGCTAACTCGCGGCGAACGTCTGCTGTCCATGCGCAGGACACCGTCGCGGAAGGGACCACGGCCACGACCACGACCATGACCAGGAGCAAGGACCAAGGACCAAGGACCTCGGAAGGACAGGACAACAGGAAGAGGCGCCGGGGTGGCAAAAGGATGACAGGGCGTGTATTTATTGTTACCGCTTTTCGTGGTCGCGTCACACGAAAACTTGGACACGCCGAACTTTGTTTATCGGACAGCCGACGGAGCACTCCTAGGACTCTGCGGGTCCCCGGGGCACGAGTCCTGGTCCGAGTCCGGGTGAAATATTTATTACTTATCTCCCGCTCCCCCGTGGACAGAGTCCGTCGGTGTCCCTGCCCCCAAACGGTGAGGGTAAAATATGAACGGCGACGGCCGCAGCAGCTCCAGAGCCCAGAGCCCAGACCCCAGACCCCAGACCCCAGACCCGACCCAAAAATAGTCCACTGATTTCCTCCTCGTCTGGAGTTGTTTGTGCGTCTGGGTCCGCTCGTTCCCCGGGGCTGAGAGCAGCTGCAGATGGGGGTTAATGTACAGTTATGGCCAAAATGACCAGCGTGGGGCTTTTGCGGCCGGCAGTCAGGTGCGTCTGGATTATTGATTCGTCAGAGAGTCCTCTCTTTCGGCAGTTTGAAAATACCCTAGAAGGCTGGCAAACTAATTGTAATTAGGTGGCGTCCAGGAGATGAGCCTGGCAAAGGGTTTAGTGCTTAGATAGTGACCCTTGGTGAGTGCCAACTTAATATATTCGATTTATTTTTAGAGGCCCAAAGGATTCCGCTGAAATGGAGGGCTTATGCCGGATACCAACGATACCAACTGCTGAACAGTGGAGCATGTGCCCGAAATAAACAAAATGGATGTTCAAATGTCGCTGGCAGACCACAAGCTGTCACGGGGCTCCGTCCCCCTCCCAGGACATGGCGTATGTACTCTCTTCTCTGTTCTCCCTCCCCCTCGCCGCCGCTGGGGGAAGACAACAAAGCTTTGAGGGAAACTTCCCGAAAAGCGGAAGCAAAGGGTTGAAAGGGGAGCGGGTAAGGAGCAGCGCATATGTGAATGGGAGCCACCGGAAGAGTTCCATTCCGCCGTCCATCCAAGGCAGTGTCTGTGTGTGTGTCTGTGTCTGTGGCTATACTGAGCCTGTGCCTGTGCCTGTGCCCCACCCACTCCTTCCCCCATCCGCCATTAGACCTTTTGTTGTCTGCAGTAAAATTCTCCATACGTGTGTACACACAGGACCTGCTCGTCCTCGTGCCCCGTGCCCCGTGCCGCGTCCCTGTGTGCGTTGCGAAAGTTTAATTCAAATCACAAAGACACACACATGCGCCGCGCACACAAATGAAAATCTCCGCGTGTGTGTGTCTGGGAAAAGTTTGGAAATTCGTGCGGTGGCAAACCGACTGACGTCCTTACACTCCATGGCAAAATAGGATCTAAAATCCTTTTTAAACCTCGCCCCACTCCCAGGCCGCCCCGGCGCCAACTAACCCCTTTCCTTTATATACCACGGCTCCCCTGCATGTGCATCTGTGTGTGTGTGTGCGAGCGTGTGTGTGCCAGGGTTTTCGGGACAAAACTAATATACGAGCAGGACTCCTAACTAACTGCGACAGTTTCACAATATTCAAAATTGTCTTATTACGCCCTTGGGACCTGCCTTCTGTGTTTCCTCCGGAGTGTTACAATTCTGGTTGAGTTTCTCCGGGTTTCCTTGGCTTCATAAAGATGCTTCTTAACTCTTATTTCCAGGGAAATAATCAAAGTTCTCTATATACTTGAAGTGTTTGAATTTTAATTATTTTCTGATTGAATTTGAAACGAAAACATATCGAATTGAAGTATTATTTTATTGATACATCATCGTAGAACACACTTAATATCATTATCGGATTCTACCACTGATTTAAATATTTATATTTGAAGTATTTATGGCCGGATGTCTCTTTTTGTTCCATTTCCATGTTCCAAGTTTAAACATAAATATATATATATGGACTGGTATTCAATTCCAAATCAAACTTGAACTATTCGAGGCGATGTTAAGACCCTAATTGGTTTCAAAAACATGCTCTGCTATTATTATATAAATATAAATATTTAAAGTATTTAGGGCTGGATGTCTCTCTGTTAAAGGTAGCATTCTTTGTTCCACTCCCAAGTTCCAGATTCATAAGTAAATATGATATTATAAATATTTTCTGTACTTAGATTGAATTTAGCTTGTAGATATGCCAAGATGACAATTCAAACATGTATTTTGAAGCTCTGAAAGCTCTCTTAGCACTCTTTGTTTCATTTCCATATTCCAATTTTAAACATAAATATATATATATATGGACTGGTATTCAATTCCAAATCAAACTTGCACTATTTGAGGCGACGATAAGACCCTAATTGGTTTCAAAAACATGCTCTGCTATTATTATATAAATATAAATAATTGAAGTATTTAAGGCTGAATGTCTCTCTGTTAAAGGTAGCATTCTTTGTTCCATTCCCAAGTTCCAGATTCATAAGTAAATATGATATTATAAATATTTTCTGTACTTAGATTGAATTTAGTTTGTAGATATGCCAAGATGACAATACAAACATGTATTTTGAAGCGCTGAAAGCTCTCTCAGCACTCTTTGTTTCATTTCCATATTCCAACTTTAAACATAAATATATATATATGGACTAGTATTCAATTCCAAATCAAACTTGCACTATTTGAGGCGACGATAAGACCCTAATTGGTTTCAAAAACATGCTCTGCTGGCTGATGGAACGGATGATGTCGGCGAGGCTGATGCCTTCCCTTGGAGGGACCCCCAAATGTTCCAGGACGTACATGCCCGTCAGATGTGAAGAAGCTAACTCGACCATAGAGCAGGAATCGGCGGGCAGGAGGGGCCAGGGGAGGAGGGAAACGGGGGAGGAGGGAAACGAGAACACATTGTTATTGGAAGCTGGGAAATCGGTGACTGTTAAAGGACTCGCGAGCGGATGGAGGTGCGGCAGGGGCAAGGGGGCACGGGGGCACGGGGGCTGGGCGGAGGACATTGGTGGGTCGTTAGGCGAACTGTGGATAGTGACTGAGGACCCCGAGAATACTTCGCTGGAGCAGAGCCAGGCCAGGCCAGGCCAGGACGAGGGCGAGGTGGGACGAAGGAGCCGCAGCGGAAGCAGACGAAACAGACTTTTGCTAAAAGTTCGAGTCTGACATGTGCAGCTGTGTGTGTGTGTGTGTGTGCGGAAGGGGAGGAAAGCGGGAAAGGAAAATGGGGAGTGGAAACAGGACCACTACGTCCACCCACCTCTATGTGCATACACATACATAGTGTACGTACGTACATAGGATGGCCACATGTGGGTGTGGGTGTGGGTGCGTGTGTACATGTGTATACACATTTATCGACTTTGTGAGCTCGTGGCAACATCGGGCGAGCGGAAGAGCTGGAGCTGCGGCCGCGGGGGGCAGGTGGGGGCTTATTTGAGTGGCAGGGAAGCTGTCGGACACACATAGTCCGACGGATGCCTGAGCGGAATGCTGCTCCTGCTCGATGTTCCATTAGTCCTGATGTGGAGCGAGCAGGACCTCCTCCTCCCCTGCCAAAGCCCATTCACCGTCAGCGTTTCCCGCCATTTTCGCCGAGGGAATGGCTGTCAGGGCGGAACAATGTCCTGTGATCACAGGAGGAGTTATCAATAGACTCTCCCTGCATTTTCCATTCCCTAAAAGTGATTCTATTCCAAGTCCCCTTCTATATATTCTCGGGAGACTCTGAGCTCTACGTTCCAGGCATATATATCCCTGTTAAGTTGAACGTTTAGTCATTTGGCATTAATTATTTTTGATGAAAAGGTCCTTTTTGTGGCGTTTTATAGCTAGATTTCTTGGTTTATTGCCCTGCAGGATCCCAACGAGGAGAGCTTGCTTAGAAGGCACTTACTGTGGCGCTGCTCTTGTCTTCCTGCCGCTGTCTTCGCTTAGAAGTAATTCCCATATAATTCAGTCGTTCCTTGTCATTGTCCTGCTCATATCCGTGATGAGGACTTAGTTTTAGGTTCCCGCTTCCCTCCTCTCCCCTCCGGCAGATTTTCAGTGGCTTTTGGGCGAGCAGGGAGGCCCTGGAGAGACTAGGTGGAAATGGCCTAGAGCTTGCGGAATATCAGGTTCCCTATATCTGCTATATGAAGACTATATCTGCTATATTTACCATTTAATTATTTTCCTATCAATTAATTATTTCTCCTTTTATTAAAGATATACGAAGAGCTAAATGGAAATTGAACTGAGATTGAACTCCCTGCTGAAGGCGAGCCTGGGCATATATTATCCATCATGGCGCATTGGCAGGATACCTGTGCCTGCACATGTGCTCTATGAGTGTAGGGTGCCACACACACGCACACCCACACACACACACGTGCACATCAACAAGTCTGCTCTGAAATACAATTTACTTTTCGTTGGGATTACATTTTGTGTGTGTTCTTTCCCATTTCTCCTCAGCTTTCCTTGTTTGCCATTCGCTTTTGTAAATAAAAAGAGCTCAGGCTTAGTTGATGGCTGGGGGACCGAGGAGGGGCGGAGGCGGAGGCTGAGGCGGAGGCGGAGGCTGAGGGGGCGTGGCCGCCGCAAGCAGTTCAAGCAGTTGAGGCGGAAAGTACGCATAAGCTCTGTCAGTGGCATAGTTTCCTTGTTTCCCCCATGTTTTCCCCAGGTCTAGTTTTATTATTTCATTTTTTACCTTTTTAAGCATCTGGCTAGGGATTATTATTTGCCATATTATAAGAAAACGGTTTTAGTTCAAATGTCAACAGCATTTCGCCAGGCAGAAGGAGGAAGGATGGCAGGTCGCAGGTCGCAGGACGACAGGATGGATTTATTATTCGGTTGCTAGGGCGCGTTGCCAGCCGTATGTGCATTTGATCAAGATCAGGAACGTAAGTCCCCAATTCATTTCTTGCCTGACTTCCTTGACTTACTGCTCCTTCGGTTTAGTATTTAAATTGTTATTAGTTCAGGCAGGAATGGAGTCCTGTTTATATTCTCCTCCCAGAAATCTCCCATTTGTTTTGCCACCAATTAAATTCGTATAATTTTCCGCCCCATAATCATCAATTACTTGACCCGATGCTTCTCCAGTTTCGAATTTAATCCGATGATGTACGAGGACCGCAGGACAGCACATATTCCCTCCATCCCCCTGGGCCAAGGACCAAGGACGAGATGACCAATTCGATAATAATTCACGTGGACGAGGAGGATGTAAGCAGCAAGTCAAATATTTTCAGCACATTATGGCCACCGATGTTGTGATCGTGTGCCCAGCCCACTCGGGACCTCTGCTCCTTCCTCGATGCTTGGCCCTTGGTCCTTGGTCCTTGGTCCTGTTTGCACACAATTTGTACGAGCGCGAGGGGATGTTGCCCCATTAATTCCGTGATTTATGTTCTGTTTAATGTGAAAAATGCTATGTTTTTACCAAAGAGATCACTCCCCGCGCACGCTTCATCATATCGGAGGGTTGGAGGGTTGGAGGGTTGCAGAGCCGGGACGCGGCCACTAATCAAGTTGACCACTGGCCGGTTCGGTTCGGTTCGCGTCACCCCTTGACCAGGCCCGACTCTGTGAACCCGAGCCTGAACCGGGACCTGAACCTGGACCCCGTGACCAGTGAGCAGTGACCAACCCCCGGCCGGAGGCGCGGACGCTCGGAGGTCCTGCGAGCCGCTACAAATTCATTAAACGCACAGCGATCGAGGCGAGCGGAGTTTACTTCAATTTGCATACCAATTGCTCGGCCTGATTTGCTCAGTCAGGGTGGACAGCGAACGCACTACCCAAGGGGGGTTGGCCGAGGATAAAGGACTCTCGGCAGCGGAACTGAACGGCGGCGGGCCCGTAAGCGTGATAATGATGATGGCTGACCTCTGGCTGCCCGGCCAGCTGGTCGAAAATGGCCGACGCCTTAACTTTTGACCATTGGCCGGCCGGCAGGATCTGGGATCGAGCAGCAGCAGGGGCCAGCACGTGCTCAAGACGCTGCCCCGGCGGAGGGCACTGCAGTCGGGATTAGACAGCCCATTGACACTGCAGGCAGGGGGTCCTGCGGGATCCTGTTTCTCTGTTTCTCTGTTTCTCTGTTTCTCCTCCCGGCTGGTGGTGGTCAGCGCCTGTCAACATTATTTCTCAATTAATTTTTCATTTCTCATGAAATTAACCCAGAAATCGGCTGGGCAGTGACCTTCGCCACTTGGCACTCTCGCCTCGCAGGGACCGGGCGCCGGGGGCACGTGTTTGGTCATCGGCCACTTCCACAGGGGGTTCTTCGGCGTCCGTCGTCCTTCGTCCTTCGTCCTTCGTTCTGCCTTCTGACTGCCAGCGATTGGATTATTGGAAGTTCCCGGAGGGACGGCACTTGTTGAGGGCGTGAAATGTGTATTTATCTTTTATTAGATTTTATGCCCGGCCACCAAGGGGAAAAAATATATCGTAAACTCTGCTCATCTTCATTTAATATGAAAGAAAATTATATATTTTAAACTATTAACCAGATAAACTATAACGACAGGTACCTTGCTATTTTTATAATGGATCAATATATACAGTAAAGTTGTATTTTCCATAAGAAATAGTTAGGTTAACCTTAAGCTACTGTAACTCAAAGTCAACTCCTGAGAACCCTGCCATTTAGGAGGCCTAAAAATATGACTTATATATGTTTTCCTGACATAATGCTGATATTTTTTAGAGGTGTATGAAATCCTTCCTGAGGCGAGTCCTTAAATGAAATTAAGTCCGTGTCGGCATGCGCCGCTGTCGCTTCTTTTTCTGCTGCAGCCAGGAAGTGATAGAATGAATGGCTGCCACTGCAGGCGACGTTGGCCCCCCTTTCCCCAGCCACTGGCGGGGAGCGAGAGGGGGAAATGCACAGACAGACTTCCTGTGGATTTTCCGGAATTTAATTTATTAAAACAACGACGGACAACGAGGACTGTGAGCGGCTTAGGGCCGCCCTGGATCTCCGAGTCTGCCTTTAACCTCAAGCGATCCATATCAGTCGAAGGATCCGCCAGCATTCTCCTCAAATAAAACTGAAGTTAAAGTAAGCTAGAGTTCGAAACTCCCTTCACTCCTGGGTATACATATCCTTTTTAAGAATTTTTTATTCCCAACCTGGTTCTCATGCAGATTCCCGTTTTACTCGCCTGTGACTTTGCCCAGACGAAGTCCCGGCCGTGGCACAATGGCTGTCAGGAGTTCGGGACACGAGGACCTCATGGGGCCAGTCCAGGCTCCAAGCAAGGGCAAGGGTTAAGCTCAGGGATCGGGCTGAGGCTGAAGGGTGCGGGGAATCAAGTACGAGAACGGGAACGGGAGCGGGAGCGGGAGCGGGAGCGGGAGACACGATCTGAGTTGAGCGAAATGTGTGACGCCGGAAAGGAGGCGAAGGCAGCGCTTGATTGACACGTTGACAGTCGCAGGACGAAGCACAGCCGGTTCCGAATCCGGATCCCGTTGCGCCTGCGATCCTTGCGTCGAGATTGCTGCCCAACTCCTTGCCTCGAACCCCTGCCGTGGAATTGTTTTAATATTAAAATCAAGCGCGCTCCTCGCGGGCAGAACGCAAATGAATGTCCTGCGGCGCCGCTGAATGTCCTGATCAGGACGAATCGGTTGGCATATAGCCGCGCCCTGGACTTGATTCTAGAAAGCACATTAAAAGCTTCTCATGCTCTTAATTTTTATTATTTACATTTATTTTAAGTTCGGGTTTCCCGATTAAAAATAAAAAGAATTGGAAAAAGCCCAAAACATGTTCAATTATTTTGGTGCCTTGATTTTTATTTAATTAAGGATCCTTTATAACAGAGATCCTAGAGATCTCTCTCTGGTAAAAAATAGGAGATAAAAATATTTATAACTCAGCCAAAACAGCCTTAATTTCCAATCGGAAAGCGGTTCTATCTTAGGTTTTATTTAGATAATTAATCTGCATACTGACTTTAGAAATTTAAGCGATTAAAATTTTTGTCAATTTTTGACAATTTTAATGATGTAACCCCTTATAAAATTTTCAAAAATTGAAAAAAAAAAATTTTATATGTTTTTTAAATGTTTTAATGTTAAATAATTAAGATTTTAATGCCAAATCTGAAGATATATGACATTTGGCTATTACTTGATTTTTGGCCAAGTTATGCTGTTAAAAAGACCTCAGGTATACGAATTTTTGGGTTTAAAATATTCATAACTCAGCCAAAACGATCTTAAATTAGTTAAGTCTTAGTTTTTATTTAGTTAATTAATCTGCATACTGACTCACTTGATTTTTGGCCAAACTTTGCTGTTAATAAGATTTAATCTAAATTTTTGATAAAATCAGAGATAAAAATATTCATAACTCAGCCAAAACAGCCTTAAATTCGAATGGGAAAACGGTTCTATCTTAGTTTTTATTTGGTTAATTAATCTGCTTACTAAGTTTGGAAATTTAAGGTAATAAAATTTTTATCGATTTTTGACAATTTTAATGATGTAACCCCTTATCAAATTTTGAAAAATTGGCAAAAAAAATTTTTCTTCTTTTTTTCCATATTTTAGTTTAAAATAATTAAGATTTTAATGGCGAATCGGAAGATATATGACATTTGGCTATTACTTGATTTTTGGCCAAAATATGCTGTTCGGCAGACCTCAGGTTTACTCATTTTTAGGTCCTTAAATGGGGATTTTAATGTCCTAATTGATAGAACAAATCAATTTTAAAAATATCCAGAACTCAGCCAAAACAGCTCTAAATTCAAATCGGAAAGCGGTTCTATATTAGTTTTTATTAGGTTAATTAATCNCAGGGACTTCCCTAGGACCTCAACTAACTAGTGAACCATATTGTTTATAAATACTATTGTTTAAGCCTCAATATATTTAAAGAGCATTCACTTCTCTGCCTGCCTGGCTGCCTCCAAGTGTTCGCTCTTTTTCAGATTTTTTTCGGCTCACAGCTTCGCTTCGGTCAGACTTTTTGGGGTTGACTGAAATTTGCCTGGCTGCTGCTTCTGCCGACAATCAAAAGTCAAAATCTTTGGTGGCTGGCCAAGGAAAACGTGATGCAGTAGGAAATGCTGACGATGACTCTTGGGCCGCTCCGCTCCGTCCGTCCGGCCCATGGTGGCATTTACTGGCCTGCTTGCTGGCCAACTGACTAACCCACGGACTGCCTGACTGCCTGACTGCCAGACTGCCAGCCTGACTGACTGAGGAGCGTCTGAGACTTGGACCCCAGACATTAGGCTGGCAGCAAATGGCACAATTGCTTTTATTGGCTGGCAATGGCAGATGCGAGGCGACGAGTGCAGAAGCCGCTCCCGTTGACAACTCGAACCGGAGAATTATGAGCATTTTGCGGGCTTGGCTGCGGCGCGGCTGCGCCTCTGAAAGCCACCGATGCAGGCCTTTGGACGGCACGAAGAGCGGGGAGTTGGCCGCCGCTGGCTGGTGCGAATCTCTCGCCAGCAACTGGCCGCGGATCTGGGGCCAGAAAAATATGGAAAAAATATATATACTTCCTGGACACTCTCGCTGTGTGTAGATGGATTCCCTTTGTTCCCAGGTCCACACACGGCAGACAAATTGCAAGTGCGCCGGCTCAGATACAAGATACAGATACATCTTTCGGTGCGCAAGATGCAAATGTGTCAATTGCTTCAGCCGGACATTTATCTGGTATTTATGCGGCTGCTCTCCACTCTCCACTCTCCACTATCCACTCTCCACTCTCCAGCTCGTGAGCCGCATCTGGCATGCAATATTTTGACAATCCAAAGGATTCTTCACCTTTGCCGCCAATCCGCTCGTGCAGGGCCATGTGTGTTCGATGTGTGTTCGAGCCACAATCTGTGGTGCGGGGGGCTCTTGCGAAACGAGTGATTTTCGGCGAGAGGCTGCGCTCGGCTGTTGTCATTTTCGGCAGTGACTGGCACAAAATCCTTGCCTCGTACCTTCTACTCTAAGAATCTTCGCAGTCGCAAACAATTTGGCAACGATCTCTTACCTTGGCACAATAACGTCGCACATCTACTATCCGCCAGCCACATCCATCGTCATCATTCCCGCCATCATCTGCTGATGATGCTGATGATGCTGCCTCGGTGCAGCGGCGATCATCATCGAACATTCGACAGTTGCAGCCTCAGATTCGACTGCGACTTGGGGCACCGCTCATTTACATGCACTCGCACTCGCACTCGCTGAAAGCCGGGCCCAGAGCCACTTGGCCGAGAGCTCGGCCACATCTTGGGCAGTCATGAGCAGGCGGCACGGAGAGAAAAGCTGCCCAGGGAAGAGGGCATCAAAAATACATCAGGAGAGCCAAGTACAGAGCCAGGTAATTGATTAACTTGGCTAGACTTAGAGTCTAAGGAATCAAGTCTATATGTCCCCATGAACTCCTCTGTTTCCACTTCCCATATATAAATGGGAATGCAGTTTCTCTCAGTGCACTGCTGCCCGACTCCGGCCCCCCAAAACACTCATCATCATGTCGGACAAACAACCTTGTTGCCTCTTGGCTGGAGTGCCCGCTATGGCATGGGCATGAGGCATGGGGCATGGGCATGGGGCATGGGGCATGGTATGGTGCGGTACGTGTACTGCATGTTGCGACTCCTTGTCCCCTCGGCCCCTCCGCCAGTCGGTGGTTGCTTGTGGCGCTAATGTGGCCGTACTTGCAAATCGCATGGCTGCTGCTCCATTAAAGCCGCAAATCCAAGAGCAAAAGTCGAAGGGGAAGCTTGGATTCGAAGCCGCTGCCGCTGCCGATGCCGAGGCCGAAGCTGGCTCTGAAGTCGAAGCCGCGGCCCAAAGCCGAAAAGCCAAAAAGCCAAAAAGCCTGCCGCTTATGACAGGCGATGCCGACATGCAACCGAACCGACAATCGCAACAAGTGAGAATTGTGTGAGCGGCAGGCGGGTAACGAAGAGAGAAGTACCTTGGAAATGGGCGATCTTATGATCTAAGCAGCTATATATTAAACTATATTTATATATATTTTATTTGCAGGCTAGTGAGAGGTGGCTATAACCATTAAAGTTATATTTGGAAGCACTCCAAAGGTTTCATTTAAGTTTTCTCTATAAGTACTCTTTAATTCCCAATTGGTTACGTCGGGATATATTGCATTTAAATACATATTTCAATAGAATGTAGCTTAAATATAATTACATTTAAACAAAACCATATACTTTTAATTATTTGATAGCCGAAACATGTTTTTATACCAAATATTGTTACTATTAGTATTATTGAAATTACTATTACTTTTAATATAATGATTATTATTTGTATTTCTATTATTGTTACTAGTATTACTCTTACTAGTGTTACTCTTAATATTGTTATTGTTATTATCATCATTACAAATATTGAACAATACTCCCCCTTGATGGCAAGCCCAATATCCGCGACGAACATTTTGCAAATGCGCTGCGCGAAATATCTCGACATGAATACAATCTTTTAATGATCGTGTGTAATTTACAAACATGTGGGGATGGGATGCGATGGGATGGGACGGCGGACTCGGATCGAGCTCGGATTGGGGACTGGGGACTGGGGACCGTGGGCATGTGGAAGTGCATTGGATTCGGAGTCGTCCATCACCTGACCTCCGCTCGACTGCCTGGCAATCAGTCACTGGAAGCAGTTCCAGTTGCAGTTCCACTTCCAGTTGCAGTTGCAGTTGCGACTCCGGGCATCAGTCAGCCGCTAACCCGGCTCTGGATCCGTCCCATCTCCGCCGCGCGGCAGTGCCACAAATCCACATTCACGTCCACGTCCTGGTCGCGTTTCGCAAGACGTTCGTTCACATGCCACTCAAGAAGTCGTGGCCCTGGCCAGCCCCCCACTTTTCACCCACCGCGGAGAGAGAGAGAAGCCGGGCCAGAGAATCGGAGAAGCCGGAGAGACAGCGGGACAGCGACACAGCGAGACAGAGAGACGGCGAGGGAGAGGGCCAAGATGGATTTCGAACGTTTCGGGCAATTACAATAACTCAATTTGTACTGCCAGCAATCGTTTGTCAATGGGCTTCCTCCGGCGGCCAGGACATCCGCGGGGGCAAGTGCGGGTGTGTGGGTGCTCCGGCTCCTCGCGTTTTCAATATTACTTCGCTCTTCGGTTTCAATTAGCCGCCAGAGAAGAAGCAGAGCGGCAGAGCGGCAGAGCGAAGAGAAAGGCAAAGAGAATGGTCGGCCTTAATGGGGTCCGACTGTAGGCCGGAGACTGCAGATTGATCAATCGCAGAGCTCGACTGGGCCAGCCAGAGATTGATTGATTCACTTCGCGGTCTATATTTGAATACATTATGACCCAAGCTGTTGGAATACTCTAAGCTAAGCTTGGGTGGCTTACAGGGCTCCAGAAACTGCTCATTACTTACTCTAAATATTTTAAATAATTAAATAATAAATTGCCTGAAATAGGAACCAAGCCTGATCTAGTTTAAGCGAACTAGGCCGAGCTCCTGAGTCCCTGGCTGGGAACCCCGATCCTCTGCCGGCAGATGCCCCTCAGTATCTCCGCCGCATCTGTATCTGTATCTGTATCTGTATCTGTATCGACATCGCGTATCTGTATCTATGACTGTGCAGCGGCGCTCGGGTCGAGTGTCTGGCGTTTAGCATTTTCAATTTACATATTACACGGCGAGTCGAACAAGCGGAAGATTTGTGACCGACTGAGTCCCTGCACAGGGAGAAAAACATGCACTCTTCCCCTCTGATTATTAGGTATATATCTTGGCTTAAGAAGAGGCTGTTCCTTAAATCCTTGTTGGTATTTAACCGAGCATATTTAAGTATTCATTTAATCCCAGTGCCAAGTAGAGATTCTTTCTCTGCCGGGCTTCGGTGGGTCCGATTGGGCCAAAAACGAAACAATTTATTGTGACACGAGGTAATTGCCTTGGGCAGATATTGCTGTTGGTATTGCTGCTGCTGTTAGCCGTTAGCTGTTGGCTGCTAGCTGTTAGCAACTTGCAACTTGCAACTCGATAAGGGCATTGTACCGAGTCCGGCAACTCGAGCATCCCCGTACTCCCCACTCATAATGGCCAAGGGGCTTCGGGTTGGCCAGCGCAGGCTATGGGAATGGGAATGGAGATGGGACTGGGACTGGGACTGGGTCTGGGACTAAGACTGGGAATGGGAGTGGGAATGGGAACTTGGCCAGAAACGGTCATCAGGGCCGAAGATAGATCAAGGGGCCAGTTGGCTGTTCGGAGCCAGCACGATGGCTCAGGAGCAGCGGCAGGAGAGCCCCGAGAAGAGCCCCGAGAAGAGCAGCGAAGAAGACATAGAAGAACTTATTTGGTGTAACAATTATTTCGTGATTTAATTTCGACCTTTAGCGACCAATTTAATCGATCCACACAGCGCCATTGTTGCCTGGTGGCTGGTGGCTGTTGGCTGGCCAACAGCGTTACCTGCACTCAGCCCCGGCTTCGAATGTGGCTAAGACCATGGCCTAAGACCGTGGCCAAGACTGGGAGTGGGCAGCACTCGGCAGCTCGGCAGCTAGGCAGCTCGGCAGCGCGGCAGTAGGAGCTGCTAGCTGGTGGCTCTTAGCTGAAAAGTGGGAACAGAAGTGGGAGCAGCAGCCGCAGCCGCATCTCGGCTCTGAGCAGATTTGCTTTTGGCCAAGATCCGCGGCGGACGGCCCGCGTGGCTCGCCAGCATTGTCTCATTGCCCCGCAATTCGTGCGCGATACTCCGCGGCAAGCCTAGCAGCCCACGGCCAGAGCTGCACTGCGAGAAAAATGTTAATAAATAGTTAAGACTTAGTACTAAAATATGAGAAAGCAAGGAAACTAATAAATACAACAGGGCTCTTTGTGGCATAGGGAAAGTATCCAATTAGTATGTTTCCATAGTAAACTCTGTTTATTTTTCCAGTGCAGCCAGTCGGCAGCAACGTGCAGTGGCGGGGGGCTGCGGGAGGGACGCTGGCGAGTCGGTGGCTCCCAAGTTCCCACGTCCCCGTCGTCCGCCGAGGCAAGTGGCTCTCGCCCAGAATGTCGCCAGAAGCGTTTCGAGCGAAAAATTTAAATTTCGCACCGCGGCTCCCTGGCTCCCTGGCTCCCTGGCTCGCCTCTGCCGACCTGGCCAATTTCGCCATTGGCCACTTGGCGCTGCTGGGGTCGGGCTGCCTGGTCCAGGCTCTGGTCAGCGATCTGGGCCATAATTGCCATCGATTTGGCACTGCAACTGGAGCACGGAGCACGGAGCACGGATCATGGATCACGGATCATGGGAGCCGCAGCCGCAGCCGCAGCCGCAGAAGCCCGGAACCTGGCCCAAACCGAGGCAATTTGTGGAATTACATAAATCAGCTTTTATTTATTTAGGAAAGGGTGTCGTGTTTGGTTTCCTGCCATCTCCATCTCCATTCCCAGTCCCAGTCCCATTCCCACTCCCTGCAGAGCCGCCGCTCCATTGATTACTTATTTTCCCAAATAAATATGCATAGTAAATTGGCCTCATCGGCGGGGAAACTCATTTGAGGCTCTGCCGCTGCACTCGGAGTTTCCCAGTTGCAGTGGCAGTGGCAGTTTCCCCCGCTCTTCCGCTCTTCCGCTCTTCCCCTTGCTTGCTAGCGGTTATCGAGTGGCCATCTCGGCGCTGACGCCGCTGCCCGGCTGAGTTATCCTTAATCGATCGCCGGCCTACACAAAGCCGGATCGCATATAAATAATTGAAAGCCAATGGGCGTGAGTTCGCCAGGTCCAGGTCCAGGTCCAGGTCCACAACACGGCCAAGTCCGCAGATTTCCCCGGATAAGCCGGGATCCGTACTCCTAAATTATGCATGCCATATTATGCGATTAATTAAATAGGTCCCTAGACTAAGCACTATTTATCAAAGAGGAATTAAGTCCGTACTTTTATTTACAAGTCAGTCCCTAGCTCTGGCCAGTCGCTTTTAGTAGTAGTGCTTTTATTAGCCGGGTCAGTTAATGTGGCAATAATTACAGGGCCACATGATGGATTCGGCCTACTTGCCGCTATTTGATAACCTAATCGCCGGCCATTTGCAGCGATTTATGGCCCTCATTCGTATCTTTCGCACATTTGTCGTTTTAAATCGCCTACATTTATCGATTAATCACCTGCGAGGAGTAGGAGTAGGAGCAGGAGGGGGAGCAGGAGTGGGTGCAGGAGTGGGAGTCGGAGCCGGGCCAGGTGATTCAATTACAGATCCCACCGCTGACCAACCGAAAGCTGGCTGGGAAACTGATTTCCCAGGTGAAGCTCTCCAGCTCTCCAGCTCTCCAGCTTTCCACGGCGGAGTGGGATTTATGAACCCGCAGAGGAGGAGGAGGAGGCTCTCCTCTGCTTGTGCACAACGAGTATATGTGTGTCCGAGTTGGCTTCGGCTTCGTGTCCGATTGACACGTTCCAGGACCGCTTTCCCTCCGTCGGAGGGGGTTCCCCCGCTCACAGCTTACACACGCCACGCAGAATGGGACTGCGACTGCGACTGCGAATGCCGGCAAGGCGCAGACGCCGAATTCATTCATTGAAGTGCAGTCCATCCTCCGGGATTGGGGATTGGGGATTGGGGATTGGGGGGGAGACCTCGAGGTGGAGCTGGCGCTGTAGGAGGAGCTGGGCTGCGGCCGGAGGAGATCCGCTGGAGTCGTGTCTGCGCCGAAATTGAATGAGTTGTGCGCGTGAGCCACGATCGCTCCGCGGATGCAGATGGGCCAGGAGTTGCCGGCTGGCAATTGGCAGTTGGAGGTGGAAGCCACTGGGAGAAGGCAGAGCAGATCTCAAGCCTAAAGAGATTTGAGTACCACATATGCTTAAGTATAATAAATATAATCTAAGGAATGGAGAGTTGAGGAAGCCTTTGGAATATTTTAAGTTAATAATTCAGGAGCTAATGCCTAAGCTAACTCTCTTTTTCGCCCAGTGTCGGCCGAAACCTGCCGCGCTGCGTGGAGAGGCGTGCACAGTAGTGGCTCGGTGGACGGACAGGCGGCTGGGGCCTGGGCCCCGGGCCAAGAGTCTTAGCGGGTGCCCACTGTGCCGGGCCCAGGCCAAGCGTGTGGCTTTGGTAATGAAGAATTATTGTGGCTCATTGTAAATGTCTCTAATTATGGTTCATTAATCAATAAAATCGTTTGGCCCGCTGCCATCCTCCAGCGGGATCTGGTTTGGGCTTTCGGCATGGCTCACCATCATCATGGCTGGAGATCGGACCTGGACCAGTGCTGTCCCACGAGGCACTTGTCTCTGAGATATATACATCTTAAGAGGTCTTTAAAATTGATTATTACAATACAAAATAATGGATTAATCATGTATAGTCTTAGTACTGAATATGTTATTTCCCTTACTATTTTATTATAATATTTATATTAAATATAAATATCAATTATCTATACCATTCATATTTGGGAGGGCCTGAAGGCCTGAATCTATCTCACTTTTGAGTTCTCCTTATCCCTATTTTATCCATATTTTCCCGCTTTCTGGAGGCCAACACTGCCTCGGATCTGGCTGGGATCAGGATCTGGATCTGGGACCGCAGCTCGCCTAGCGAAAATTATGTTTTGGCGCTGAGCACGCCGACCCCAAGCGCCTTGTGTTTGTACAGCGACTCGAGTACGAGTTCGAGTTCGAGTCTGAGTATGAGTATGAGTCTGAGTACGAGTACGAGTACGGGTACGGGTACGAGTATATCCGCACCATCGACACATGTCTGCATGTTGGGCCAGATCGTGATGCCTCTCGTAGTGGACACACGTTGCTCCACGTTGTCTCCTGGCCCCCTGCTCCTAGTACCTCTTGCGCGGACAGCAGCGGTCAAGATAATAGCTCTAAATACCTGTCAAGCTATGCCTTGTTCTTCTGTAATTAAATTATAATTATATATTGTCCTTACCTTATATTTAATTAATTTATACATTTCTAAAAATATGTACGATATATACTCTAAATGTTGAGTATATATCGTATATATTTTTAAAATATAGGGTACCTTTATCAGGTAAGGTACCAAATCATATTTCGCTTTTTATTCTTAAAGCTTGAGAAATTGATTGCTTAAATATTAAATAAATATTTTCCTCTTTTTATTATTTATATATTTATATATTTTTATATATATAACACATATTAAATATTGTTATACTTATTTGTTGCTGCGGAAGGTAATACTTGCTGCATTTATATTATATTTCGCACTTTATTATTAGGCTCATTGTTTCTATATAAAATAAATATCTTCCTCACTTAATTATTAATTAAAAGATGCCCTACTTTATATATTTTTATATGTACTATATATATTTAGAATTGATATATTTTTAGGTGCTGCGGAAGGCAATACATTCTGAATTTAAATTATATTTCGCATTTATTATTAAGGCTTGAGATATTTATTGTATAAATATAAATATGTATTTAATATTGAAATATTTGTTAAGTGGAAGGCAATACATTCCGCATTTAAATTATATTTCGCATTGAGAAAGTAATTCTTTTATTATAGCTTGAGGAATGGGTTGCCTAAACATTAAATAAATATCTTAAGCACTTCACAATTTACATTTTTTGTACAAGAAAATATCTGTAATATGTTTATATTAGTTTATAGTTTATATTATATTAGTATGTTTATATTAGGTGCTATTTCCCGCTTCGGTTTTGACCGCTGTAGTACGCATACGTGCCCGGGCACTGTGCACATCATATATATAGTAATATGGCCAAAGCTAAACTAAGCCTGAAATTGCTCGCTTCAGTTCCGCTGAACTCTCTTATCGGCCTGCATTTAATGGCCTAATGTGCGTTCCACACACTCGCACTCTCTCCGGGCCCTCCCCCGCTGTTGGCCAGCGCCACCAGTCGGTACTGGCCGAGTCCACGGGCCAGGCCTGGGCCCTGCTGGGGTCTCGGCCCGAGTCTCCTTCGCGCTCCACTGCCTGCCTGGAGAGAGAGCCGGAGATCGGAGCACTTTTGTCGCAGTCCAACTGTCACTGCTTCCATCTCCTCAAGTCCATTGTCTGCACTCGAAGAAAAGAAGTTAACAAAACCAAGGGGGAAGTTAACAAACCAACATGTGAGCTCAAAAGGTGCTGCTAGAAGCCACAATGTGTGCTGGATGTTTACTAATCTTAAGACAGTTTGTATAGAGAGTACATGAATTTCCCTAATGATTATTATATATTATTATTATTATTTATTATTTATTACTTTATTTAGACTGTTGCTTCTCCCAGTGCGGTGCCCGTGCCAAGTTCCATTCCGCCAGAGATCTGGCCGCGTTGGCGACATTCGCCGGCGAGTCGTCCAAAAAGTGTACGTCATGCGCATTTAGCCAGGGCCAAGGGCCAAGGGCCAAGGGCCGGCTCCGTCGCCTCCAAGGGGACTCCCTCCTGGAGGGTTCTGCCCCCCCCCCATCCCGCTGGCGGGGCTGCAACGCTCTTGGCGCTTTACCGGCGTGAAATTGGTTTAACCCACTGGTCACAATTGCACGCACAGATAGCCGGAGAATACTTTGGAGCACATTAACATGAACATTAACTGAGCCGCGAAAGCGACAAGGGGCAGCCAGCCCAAACCGACCAGGCCAAGACCCTCCTCCCCTCCTCCCCTCAATGTTATCTCTGTCTCGGTATCTACACACACGCCGCTGTCCAGGGTCTATGACAAAAAGACAAAAAGACAAAAGTTAAAGCCCGGGCCGAGTCACATCTAAGTGGAAGTCATTGCACTTGCAATTAGCCCCGGCTACTCCGCCGGCTCCCCCTCCCTCCAGAGGCAGATCCCATCCCTCCTGGAGCCGAATTTCGGCTGGGCAATCGCGCGGCCAGATCTGGCTTTGAAGTTCCGGGGTGGGTTCCGAAATGGCCTTTAAAGTGGCCCACATATGACGGAGGTCCGCCTCAAGACAATTACTTGTACTCCAATTAACTTGGCTGTAAGGCAGAGCTTTCGAGGGAGACTGGAAGTAGGAACTTGGCTTAAATATTAAATAAGTATTAAGATATTAGATATTACTAGATGAAGGCATCCTTTGTGGAATTAGTTGCAATTGAAGGGGTCAGGACTGAGACTGAGACTGAGACTCCTGGCTTGGCTCTCTCTTGACTCGCAGCTGGTGGGGCCTCCATTTTGGCCCAGCGCTTTCCCTTTGGGCCTTCTTTGCGTTCCTCTGCTCCGCCGCGAGTGTGTCGTATTCCTGCTCATTAATCTGGGTAGAAACTGCGGACAATGTTGGCCTTATCTGGCCACGGGCATCTGGGCAGGGGCAGGGGTAGGGCCAGGGGCAGGGGCAGCGCTTAGATGCGCTTAGCCCGGCTAAGAGTGATTTTTAATAATCGTCATCATCATCAAGACTCCGCCGACGACTCAGCCAGCCATCCAGCCATCCAGCCATCCAGTCATCCACCTGAGAGGCCGATTAAACGAGGCAACGTCACCTGAGCAACGCAAACACGGCCCAGACCGACGGCCCGGGCCACAATAACAACAACAACAACAACAATAAAAATAAATATTTCTAAACAGTTAGTTGCATTAAGAGCCGCAATGAAAACAGTAACTCACTTGTAAAGAAATAATTTGACTCGCACTTGGACTCTGCTTTAATTTGCCGCCAAAGCTTCAAGTACACTGCGAGAAAAGAGAGGTCTAGTCTCTTGAAGTTCAGCTTAATTGCCAAGCTTGCATCCAAAGGGTCGGGTATCCTGGGACAGAGATTCCTTGAGGAGATTCTATTGACTCCCTGACGGGTTTCTTTATACCTGCCTCAAGTTTCTTGCAGTGTCTGCCTTTTGTTAGAAGAGTTAGAGTGTGGGTACAGGGCATAACGCTCTGCTTTCCAGGGGCTTTCCAGGGGGCTTCCCCGCCCGGCGACAGTCAGCGAAGCCAAGCGACGAGGAAGGCAGGCGGCAGGCGGCTCTTGGCGAGGAAGCCACTCACACGAGAAGCAGCGTCTTCGCTTTGTCTCTCCGCTCAGTTCCGATCTCTTGATGATAATCAGCGGCTGTCCTCGGGTACCGCCGACTACCAGCTAGCCTCCCAGCCACCCAGCTCTCCCTGCTCCCCAGCCACCCAGCTCTCCCTGCTAAATAAACATTTGCTTTTGGCTTTTCGGTGGGCAGCGAGCGTGGAAACAGTTTTGGGAAATCACATGCGACATTTGCTCGGCAAAAGGAGGCAGCGGCGTCGGGCAGAGGCGGTAATCTTGCGCAGATACAGATACAGATGCTCCGCTGGGCAGGCACGACTCCCCCGGTCCCCCCATGCTCCGATCCCCTTCCCCGATCACCTGAGCCACATCAACCACCCGCCCTGTTGGCCCCGTTACATGCTCATGCCCCTCTTGGCGACAGTTTCGCCAGCTCCAGCTCCAGCTCCTGAGCCACCAGGCGGGCTACTGTGCTGGCTTGTTGGATGTTGGATTGTTGGATTGCTGGATTAGTGGCGACAATTTGCTTAAAAAATAAATCACGAGAGTGCGGTTTCCAGGAGCGACGCCACGACAATCGGCGGCCCAGCCATATTAATAATGGCCAAGACAGAAGTCCATTCATGGCTGAATGCATCGTCACCTCAGTGCTATGTTTCAAGGAACTGTACTTCAGTGAACCTATCGATAACCACGACTCTAATCGAACTTATCGATAGCAATTAATTGGACTCGTTAGCCCTTCGATGTCCGCCGCCCACACACACATGACTGGCGAGGCTCTGAATGGGAAACTGAGCTGCCACTGCGGAGGTGTCGCTCCCAGAAGCAGTGGCACCTGGAAAAACAGAAAGAAGGGGGGATGGGAGGAGGGGAGGAGGGGCCAGGAAAATCAGAAAATCAGAAAATCAGAAGGAAAGGCACACATAACGTCGTCTGCGGAATTGTCAAATGATTTACATCCGACATATGTATGCTAAACTCACGAATCTATCTGCGGCACGATTAGGACGCAGGCGCACAGGCCGCTGCTCGTGTTGCAGCAGCCGCAGCAGAGACAAGCAGCAACAGGGAAAATAAATGGAAAATAAAATAAAATACAAATAAAAGCAAATAAGGCCGAAACCCAGAGAAGTGAGGCTACAAATACACGGGCACTGGGGGCCTGGGCAAAAATCGTAATCGTGGTTATGACAAATTTCGAGGCTCCTCTCCGGGAGTCCGGGCGTCCGGGCGTCCGGGCGTCCGTCAGTAAGTCACTCAGTCAGTGGGTGCTGTGCTGCTCCACTGTACAGTGGGCACTCTCCCCTCACCCGCGGAGTAATTGGGACCTTTCTCACTTTCACGCGCACAAATTATACGGTCGCGCAATTTTTGGTGTCTGCCCGAAATAATGTACGAACTTTCTTATTTTCCGTCGCTGGAGCACCACGTCGGAGGCGCTGCTTCCCTGCCTCCCACCTCCCACCTCCTATTCCCCTCCTCAGTCCCAGCCCCGTCCTCTTGCCAATTCCGAGCCCAATCCCCATCTCATCGCTTCGTGTTTGGCTAGTCATGACTTCCGCTCTGCACTTTGGCACACATCCAGACAGCGGCGATGATGCCCCATTATGTGGCATGTAGAGCGCTGCAGTCGCTGCAGTCGCTGCACAGAGACCAACTGAAGAGTAAACAGATTATCGCATAAATAATGTCCCAAGAAAAGCAGCCAAGGAAGCCCTGCATGAAACCTATATAGATATAAAGCCCGCCTGCAACCCAAGCCTAATTAAAGTAACCTTTGTATTAATGAGGCCCACTTGCTAGGAATTTTCCGCAGTGCAGCTCCCCTGCTGCAATTGCAGTGCTGTGTTCTGCGCCCACACAACAATCGCAGCTAGACCAGATGCCATCGAATCCTCTTCCGAATCCCCACCAGGCCCGCCTCGATTGAAGTCCGCTTGGGTGATTAAAAATTCCCCTCGCCTCCAGCGGCAGCTCCCTCACACATCCTCCTTGGGAGCGGGGGATCGGGGGATCGGGGGTGGGGCGTGAAAGGTCCAGCATTAATATTTCATACGGGGCCAGGTCGGCCTTCTGGCCAGGTCAGCGTTATCTGGCCCCCAGCTCACTGCCGCTTTTCACCTTTTCAAGCTGGCCGAAATTAAAAGTTTTGTTTGCGTCCGCATAACTTTTCAAAGACTCTTTGAATTCCATCGCCATGTGTGTAGTGTGTGGAGAGTGGTGTGTGTGGAGAGTGGTGTGTGTGGTGTGCGGTGCGTGTCCCCCCATCCCGCGTATTGCCAGAATCTCCGCCAGCCACCCCGCACTTTAGCCTCTTTCAAATTTCCTTTCAAAACTTTTCAATTCTTTTCGCCGCCCTCCCCGCATTTTTTGTTGTGCGCCTCGCATTTATTTATTCCCGTTGTGGCTTTGACAAAAAGAGAGCTGCAGGAGGCTTATCAGTTGGCCAGTACGGAATACAGGCCTTATTTTAATTGTGGGCACTCGAGTGTGAGCCCGGCCCGAGCCCGGCCCGAGCCCAGCACCCGCACAAGTGGCCAGCAGGAAACTTGTGGCGTGTAATCGGCATGCGGCTCCTGTCCGCCAGCCAAATTGAGTTTGTGGCCCAGCAAGTGGACACTGGGTCCATTAGCTAATGGATGAGGGGCTCGCAGTCCCCCAAGGTGCACATGTCATACTTCAGTATCAGTTCCAGAGAGGGAAACCCACAAAACACTTGTTGGAGTCTGGAAAATATGTGCTGGAAACTATGTCATGGCCACAGGTAGCTTGGAAATATATTTAAAATATTCTGGCAGGATCAGGGATTATTTATTAGGTTGAGCAAACTAAGCTAGACTCTCATAAATAAATCAGATATATAAATGAAAAATAAGTTAATGTTTACATCATTATTTCCAGAGGTAGGCCAGCTCCCTCATCAGTTGCTGTCTGATATTAACTACAAATATAATATAAAAACTGAAACTGAGTACTAGTAAGTGCGAAAAACATGCAAAGACCACTCAATTTCCAGAAATTAGTTCGCCTGAGTAGTTGAGCCAGGAATAGGTAAGGAGACTCACTTACCTGCGCCCAAGCCGAGTTCCTACAACAAGTGGAATGGCCGGGATAGCCCCGCACAGGAGCCAAGGAGATGCCCAATCTCTTACAGCGAAATCTCGGCGACGATCTGGGTGTCGTCTTCATTTCTGGGGTCTCCCCAGTTGGGGGAGCTGGGGGAGCTGCCGCGGCGACTGCGACTGCTCCCATCCGCCTGTGGCTCGGCTCTCGTGGGTGCGGTTGAGAGCCGAGAGATCTCGTGGTGGATGTGGCACTGGCACTGGCACTCCGGATCGGATCGGATCGGATCGGATCGCCACCCACTCACATTTGCATGAGCGACGAGAGGCCAAGCCCAGGCCGGTGGTCAGCGTCGTTGGCCAGGCCCGCGCTGCCTTATTGATGACTTTTAACAGCCGCAGCAGCGTCGTTTAAATAATGAGCCCACGGGTCGAGGCCACCAGCCGGCGTCGTGCCCAAGCCCGCGATGATCGCGTCTCTAGGCGCACACCTCCGCATCCGCAAGTCATCAATGGATCGGAACCGATCCATCTCCCTAGCCAGCTCTCCCGTCAGCTGTCACATTGGGCAATGCCGCTGCGATTGCCCAACAACGGACCCCTCAGCGTCACGTGACTAATCCGAATCCGAATCCGAATCCTGGCTGAATGCGGACTGCCCCGTCATCGCATCTCCGAGGGCTCTGCCCTGCCTCCGTGCGACGCTGTCCAGCTGAACTTCGCCCCCGAAGTCGGACTCACTCTCCGGACTCCCTGGCCTTTGTCAACCGTCGCCGTTCAACCGCGAAATTGCCGCAGAAATCGGGCAGCAGAAAGTCGGAGGTCCCACGGCTCCCACACTCGCAGAAAAGCCTCTGGAAACCAAGCCAGGTCAGCACACATGACAATTTAAGGCATACAATTACTGGGCAACTAAAGAGAGTATCTAAATACATCATAGATAAAAGGATATTGGATATGAGACCTAAGAGATGTATCTTTGGTGGCGTTTCTCCAAGTGCGAGGGGCTCCGGCCACGAGTCCACGCATATTGGTGCCATATGATTAGCAGAGCGTCGCCGATGCATGACAATCCATCAGATGGCGATGGCCATGTGCCCGCACCGCCGCCTGCCCCACCCCAGCTCCAGCCCCAGCTCCAGCCACAGCTCCGCCGAACCTCGTTTCGGATTCCGACTAAATCTTGGCCCAGGCTTGCCGCCAACCGAAATAACATCATCATCATCGCGGTCCCAGTCGTCGTCGTCGTCGTCTTGTGCCATTGATGACCAGGAAGGCTGGGCGTGGCCGGCATGCCCCGTCAATTGCCCAACTTGGGTAGGGACCCATGGGCCAGAAGGAGGGTGAGGCCCTGCCCCTGCCCTGTGCACACCCAAAACAAATTCTGTGTTTTTCTCTCTTTTTTAATAACAAAAACCGAGGCAGAAAGGCGGCCAGAAAGCCGAGCCGAGCCGAAAAGTGCGATCGCTTACAAGTACAAAATTGTCCCGGCCTACGCTCGCCGATCTGGCCCCATCTCTCCCTCGGCGGCAGGGGCGCAGCCCACAGCTCCAAGGGGGGAGGACCTCCACCTTACTGAAAAGTCAAATTAAACATATAAGATTATATGATGATGGTTACATTATAATCACTAAGAAGTCTCTTGTCGGAGTCTCTTGTCGAGACTACAGTTCGATTTAGACCCCTGTCTAGGCCGCCCCTGCCACGGGCGGTGCGTGCAGATGCAGCAGCCGCGATATCGGGCCCAAATGGGAGCAGAGCAAGACATAATGCCACAGCCAGAGCAACAGCCACAGCCAGAGCCAGATTCGAGTAGGCCTCCGCCTCATTTCATATTCATCGATGTGGGGCACGGCCAGGAGATCGCGGCTGGATCTGTGTAGGATCAGCAGGAAGTCTCTCCCGGGCGGCCAGAGCGGGGCTGGAGATAGCCACCCCTGGAACCGCAGCCCTGCCCCCATATATATTTAATCAACTCTGGCTAAATACTTGGACTTGGCCCAGTAGTTGTGCGGCGGTGTCATGCGCCACCTTAACAGCAATTGCCAGCCAGTCAGCCAGCCAGCCAGCCAGCCATTTGTCATTGGAGCGCGGGCTGGGCCCCGGCTGAAAATAGTAATAACAAAGCAGGCCCCAGCAGGGGCACTGCGAGAAATAAATAAATAAAGATTAGCAGCAATAAAACAATAAATAAATAAGACATAATAGTTAGCAGGTCATAGGTATAACTACTCTTTCCACTTCAGAGAACTGCTTAGTCCTAGTTCTCCAGTAAGCAATGGTTTCTTATATCAAGTTCAGATTTGAAACGATATATTTTGGCAACAAGTAATTGATTTCTTGGCCGTGTACCGACCAGGCAGCGATTCATTCATTATGTGGAAGACCTGGCCGGGGCAAGTCATTCGAATTCATAGCGCAGACTGCGTGGGACGTCGCGTCGTCGTCGCCTGAAAGCCAGAGCCAAAGCTAAAGAGCAAACATGGCCAAAAAGGTGGAAAAGCAGCCAGCAGCCAGCAGCCAGCAGCAGGGCGAAACAAAAGATTTCGGAGTTGGTAATAAGCGAGTGCGGAGTTCAGGTGAAGAGCGCATACTCTAACCTGCCACGGGGATCTCCGGCTCTCCGGCTCTCCAGCCCCCATTTGGCATATCCGTCCATCACCGGAGTCGGCGGCGGCACTCCCACAAGGCCGAGATCCCAGCGACAGATCGCAGATCGCAGATCGGGGCGATGCCACAGGTATTATAATAGGGTATAGGGTAATGTCAGGCCAGATGACTTGCCGCTGCCGATTGCCATCGCAGATGCGAGTCTCTGGTATCCCAGCGATATTGCAATTAAGATAAGCCGGCTTTTTCGGCTAGAGGGACCAAGCCCCCTTCGTTCGTGACTGCAGTCTGCAGTCTGCAGTCTGCAGTCTCCAGTCTTCAGTCTTCAGTCTTCAGTCTCCAGTCTCCAGTAGTGTCCTCCTCCATCCCAGCACACGCACAGCTCCTGGAATTGACCAGCCCAACCCAGCTGAGGACGGGGCAGAAAACCAGCTAAGAGTGAGATATTAGAGGCAGTAATTGGTTAGGTAATTAAAGAGCTGTCAGCGGGGAAAAGCCAGGAGTAACCAGGAGTAGCCAGGACATTCTATTTAGATATTATATTCTTTGTTTTCCAGTAGCCACATCAGTTTCCCAAGCATTTTCTCCCACTCAGCCCCAGCCTTGGAAGAACCAGAGAGCCAGACACTATCCCACTATCCCCACTACTACTACTCCCTCGGGAGAACTATAAACTATAAATAATAAATGAGAAAGTGTGTACAAAAATACATCTGTGAGGCACAAACGGCGGATTTTCAAGTTCACCCCCTGCTATGAGTGGCGGCTCCCTCCGCATTTCCCCCCGACTTTCCCAGCCCTGCAGCTCTGGCGTTCTGGAGGGGATGGCTGGTCAAAAGTGGAGCGTTGCGAGCATTGAGCATTGAAGCGCCTGAAGCCGAAACCAAAACCAAAACCATGCCAGGCCGCTCCATGGTCGGTGTCAAGCCAACTGACAGTGTTCCATCCTCAGTCTGCAGTCCGCCGTCCGCCGTCCGCAGTCCGCCGTCCCCCTCCGGAGGACCGAGAACAGAGAGATCTGTGATCTCCACGACGGCGGCGTGGCTTAAAATAACATTACGCGGGGTCTTGGCACCGGAGACCCGGGTCCGCTCACATGTGTCTGCCATATGCTTGTCCGTGGGACAAGACAAACGCCCAGCGGTTCGGATCGGAGCACGGACTGTGCCCTACACTCGGCGGAAATCTGTATTCAAGCTGAAATGATCAATAGTAAATCCTCTTCAGGTTTCAAATAATATTACAAACTCCATGGGGAAGTGAGGCTTGCTGGGGACTCCTCGGAGGACTCCTAAGTAGTTGGGGAGTCACAGATATCTGGGGACAAACTCGCTACCATTTTGGCTGCGTGTACGAGCGATCTCCCCATGGAGCTGCCGCCCCTGCGGTGGCCCCAAGATGGCCGCCGTCTCTGGGTGAGTCGCCCGTTCCATTTGTGGACACACTTGAGATTCCATTAATTCCCAAATATTTTCATTTCGTTGGACATTTCTGAGACAGCCCGCGGGGCAGAGCGGGGCCGAGCGGGGCAGGCAGGCAAATCAAACGACTTAGCAGCGTATCAAGTGCCCGTTGTGTTGTCACCGAGTTTTATTTATGGCCGCTACTGTACTCGCTCCCCCCCGAAAGACAGAACATCGAGGAATTGTCACTTGGACGGCCAGTGATCGCATCATCTTGAGAAGTCAGGGCAGGAGTGGAGGGGACAAAGGGGCTTCCCATACAGGCGGGGTCGGAATAATAGCAGCTCCCTTAACCGGCTAAAATTAATTATATTCCTGCCCCTATATATATATATTATATATATTATTTATAAGAATTGTTCTCCATTTTCTGATGATGATCTTGAGTTGATGTTTAACTTCCCAAAGAACAAGAGCAAGTTATCTACCCCCCTCACTTAGCTCAACAGTATAGCTAAGTATTTTAATTAAATTGGAGAACTCTTTCTTAAAACTGCTGCTATTATTCTGACCGGCATAGTTCCAGCCCTGAGCTGAACTACTCTGAAGTGGGTGACTCCCCGCCCTCCGGTTAACCGCAGTGAAAGGCGAGGCTGCTGATTCCCGGGGAAGATCCGATTGGAAGGGATCTCCGATTACCAGGACACCGCCAGGACTCTCGAGTGGGCTCAAGTGTTCTCGCCTGCACTTGTCTCTGCTTTTTGGGTTTGGGACTTCAATTAACTAAAAATATTCCCACAAAACCTAAGAAGTGCCGACGCTGCGAAGGGGGTAAGTCGGGCCTGGGAAACCTAGAATCCCAGTCGGGAGACCTGTTTTCAGTAGTGAGATAGTGCCAGCTGCAGGACCTTATAATAGCAGATACTAGTCCTGTCATATGTGGCACAAAATAACTAAAGATTACCAAAAGAAGGCTTCCACTTTTGTGGGTCAGATCTTCGCCCACACCACTCCACCTCCACTGCAATCCGCTTGGCAACCCGCCGTGTTCCTTCACCCAGTTGGGGCCAAGAGACTCTGGTTAATGGCCCAGAACATGGTCCGTTGGAGGAGCAGCCACCACCGCAGGGAGGAGGCAATGAGGACAGCCGGTGGCTTTTTCCGCGGCAAAGGACGAGCCGCGGCAGGCGGGGGCCTGTTGTCAGCCTTCATGGCCATCGAATGTATAATCGATCACTTGGGTGGCCAGGACACAGGCCGAGTTTGTTGGGTCATCTAAACAAAGGAGTCGGGCGGCAGGGGTGTCTCTCCCAGGAGTGGGCAGAGGGGCAAGGAGTCGGGGCCTGGGGGCAGGGCGACTCAGAGCCGCGGACGAAGACTCCAAATGTGGCACTCGCTCTCGTTCGCCGCCGCGGCGTCGTCGTCCTCCGTCGCTAAATTTGTTAAATCGATAAACTTTGTTTAGTGCGCGGAAACAACAAGGAGTCAGCCAGTCAGCCAGTCAGCCAGTCCGCCAGTCAGCCAGTCAGTCAGTCAGCCGGTCGAATCCGGGCTATTTCGACCCGGCTCAAACCGCAAAGCACCGCCACCGCCAGAAGACCAATAGACCGGCTCCCCGACTATCCCAGGGAATCCATCCCTACGAGACGCCACAACATGTCCTGAGAAACATATTCTCTTAACTATGACTATGCTTTATGTATTATATTTAAGACTATAATTCAAGTTTAGATAAAGAGCATATGAAAGTATATTTACCATCTAAGATGGCTCTCACTGGAATCGAGGGGAGTAATCCAACTCTCGCCCAAGAAGGCCACCAGCTCCTTGGATACGCGGCCTGCCTTTGCATACTATTATTTATCCTTGTATCCTTTATTTCCATGGATTGCGTCAATCAACCATTTGTCAACGCTGCGAGCGGACCGCAGCGGACTCCTTGGTGTGACATTAACCCCTGGCCACCCTGCCACCTTGCCGCTTGCCACCTGCCACCTGGGCACCCCGTCCCAGCTCGCCCCCTGCCTCTCGTCGGGTCGTTTAATCGATCAGCGGACGGCCGCTGGCATTGAGAGGCCGCTCGGCACCGGAATCGGTGCCACCGAATTTCTGGGAGCCTCAGTGGCTGTTCCGTGGGCGGTTCCAGTGGTTGACACCGCGGCAGTGTGTATGTAGATATATACTCCTGACCCCCAAATCGATCTAACAAAGCTGTTCACGCGACAATTAATGGTCGGGCGGGAAGGGAACTCGGCGGAAAATGTGGCAGAGAAGCCCCAAAAAGACCGGAATAAACCGTACGCCAGGGGGGCACCGCGAGATGGGGGGTAGGCGGACCTGCACCCAGAACCGGTAGCCGTGATAATGGTCAGCCGTTGGCCAAAACGATTTGTGGCCAGCCAGCGATCGCTGCTGCACTGCAATGAAGCTCCATCAAGAAGGCAGGATGCAAGTTGGCGAATAATGTAATATTTTCAAGGGGAGGTGCCCAGTACTCCATTACCTTTATTACCCTCTGAGGTGCTCTAGTTTGTGCCTTTACTTTTGGGGCTTTGGTTGGTACTCTTTTCGGCCAGTGTGGCTACTTGGCTAGATGGCTAGATGGCCACTTAGCCGAGCGGCAATCACGGCACGCAGCGGCTAATGGGGCGAAGCTGGCCGAGCACTGGCCGTTGGCCGTTGGCCAAGTGGGGCAGGTTGGCCCAGTGCGCTGGCCGCCCCGCTGATGGATCGCAGCTTGGGTTCGGCGGCTCTCGGGCAATTTGTCGACACTTTGGTCGGCGGGCTGCTGGGCGCTGGGGGCGGAGAGCTGGACATGGCGGCCGCAGGACCTCCAGCTGACGTAATGATGCAGCAGTGGCTGCTGCAGGGCCGCCGCTGCCGCAACTGCAGTTGCAACTGCACTCGGAGTGCACTCTAAGTCTCAAGCATCGCTTCCTCTTCTTTCTGGATTCCCTCCTTGGCTTCCCGCTTCCCGCTTACCGCCGCGCATATGTCACAGGCGGCCACCCCCTTGGTCGGCCCGGCGGTAATTGCGGCAATTCCGCAATTTTCGTTATTGTTAAATGGCGGTTTTGTGCCCGTTTCTGTAGCTTTATGTTTTCGCTTTTTATTTTCAGTTTTCAGTTTTCAGTTTTGAGCATTCAGCATTCAGCATTCAGCATTCAACATTCAGCTTTCGGTTTTGTTGTTTTTTCCGGAGCGAAAATAACAAAAATGGATGCGGAGTTCTCACATCTCGCCGCCGGTGATCGGTAGGAGCAGGCGTCCATCGATCGCTGACGGAGCCGGGCCTCTGCATACATTACACTGGGAGAAAGGGGACTTTACCTCGCACTTAAGCCAGGCAATAAATGAAATATTCCATTAATATTTCGCAGACATCCAGTCCATCCAAAATTTAGACAGAAACCTTGAGTTGCCTGAAGCAGCATCAGCATTAATAGAGTTGTATCCTTTGTGGCACCGAAAGAGTATTGCTCGGGCTCCAGGCGGGACTCACCGACTTCTCTCAGTGTATGCCCGTGCAGTGCAATGTGTGTAACACCGCTTTGATTGCGCACACACGCCGCCACTGCGAAGGTTCCTCTCAGCCGCGGCTCTGACAAATTCGCACTCGCCTTTCGGATTCGCGGGTAATGGCCCGACTCTGCCTAGATTGCCCTCGTCTCCCCCTATTTGCTTTGTTTTTCGATCCCTTTGATCTCGCCGAATCGGAATCGGAATCGGAGTCTTATCCGCAGTGAGCCACCCCCAAGCGGAGGAATTTACCCTTATGCGTCGAAAGTGTCGCAAGGAGGTCAGTTTTGGGCAATAAATCAGACAAGTTATCATCCTGACACTTTGCTTCGATTTTAATCGATCAAAAATCGATTTCTGTGTCCGATAAAGGAGCTCCTCTAAGAAAGTTCTATCTATAAGTTCCATTATAATCTATATATGCTATAAATATAATTTATCCCCCTTGCTATAATAGCTGTAAATAATTCGAGCTGTAGGTGAGCGAAGAGCTTATCACTGTGTCCCCATTCCTCTGCCTGTGCCAGTTCCATTTCATTTCCATTTCCATTTCCATTATATTCCTTGCCGCTGCGCTCCGCCAGCCGGCTTGGTCGTGTGAGCGGTCTTCGCTCGACTGATAACAGTTATGGCGATGCCCGGCGACCCCTACTCCACAGGCCCACCTGCCCCGCCCCTGCCGGCCAGTAGCCCTCACCTTGGCACTCCGTGGCACACATTGTTGTCCCCCATCGCTCTCTCCACCTTGGCGGGGTGGCGCTCTCTCAAGCTCTCGCTCTGGCAGCGCCGGCAGAGCCGCGTGTCTCTCTTGTTCGCTCGCTCACTCGCCTGCTCTCTCAGCATGTCTCTCTGTGGATGTGTGCTACCTGTGCGTTAAGAGAGAGAGCTGCTGGTGGACGAGGGGGCTGCTAGTGTGTGTGGATGGGTTAAGACGATGGGGAAGGGGTAGATGGACCGCGGGGGGTGGCAGCGGGCGATTGTCAAACACAAATGTGCGAGAGCAGAGACGGCGGCCAATCGATGACGAACGCGCGTGTGCGACGCCACACATGTGTGCGTCTCTGTGTGAGTGTGTGTGCGAGAGTGTGTGAAGTGCGTATGTGTGTGTGTTTGGAGTGCGAGTGGGCTTGCATATAGGGCTATAGCGCCAATAATATGTATATAAGTTATATCCTCACATATGTATGAACGTATATTTTTGAACCTTACAAAAATGATCTATGAATTATAATATTTTTTGTATGCAAAATATTAATATTATTATATGATAGTACACAATATTATATTCTATTAATAAGGAATAGGATCAAAGCATCGATTTTTGGAACTGGGTAAATAAAGACTCAATTACGATTAGAATATAATTTTGGAGTAATTCAAGAACAAACCATTTAAAACCTGGAAACTTAATAGAAAATAATTAAATTTGAGATGATTTAATTATTCAATATAACATATTTATTTCAAATTTAAGATAAAAAACCTCTTGAGACGGACATTTATTTTGGACAAACACGATGGACAACGCCGAACGGTAAACGAGTGCAATTCAAATGAAAATACAACTCAGACCCTACAGCACACACACACATCGCATATCACCTAACTCCCAATCCCAACTCCCCCGCCCGCAAAACAATTAACAACAAAAACAATTCGCACACACACTCACTCACAGTATTTGAAGCTCTCATGTGTGTGAATGTGTGAGAGTGCGCTGATTCTCATATCAAAGAGCCTGACATTAATGGCAGCAGCGACGCGACGCTGGCCGTGGCAGCGCTGCCTGGCAGAGCGTCCAGTTTTTTGTTGCTTTTTTGGGAGATGGGTGGGAGTCGGGGGGCCAGGCCGGCAGGCGAACATGTTTGATGTCGTGGTTGCAACGGGGCCAAGAGGGAGCACATGCGGAGGTGAGGTGATCATTCATTGAGGGATGCACCTTAACCCCCAACGCTGCTATTATCATCCACCTACCCCTCGTCCAATGGCATGACCTTTGGAGGCGCTTTGTCGTCGATCTCTGCTAGCTTGCAACGTGTTGGAAGCTGTGCAGGTTGCGAGCCACTTCGGTTGCATCCTCCAAACCCGAAGACAGTCGCCACCAGCTCCACTAGACGCTCTCCGACTCGCGTCCGACGAGGACGTCCCCAACGAGCGGAATTATCTGTTTTTATGCTTTGTCTCCCATTTAAATTAATGCTATTTATTAAATTAATAATAATAATGATATGAATAATATAAATTACAAATTTAATTGATAAACAAAGACAGAGAAATCTTATCTGAAAAAGCTTTATATTTAATTTATTTTTAATTCATGTTGGGCTATGCTATACAGGCTATCCTTTAAGTTGTATATTATTTAGAAAGATAACATTTAGCTTGTACTTAGTGGAAGGGAGTCTAAAATTCACACTATTTAAAAACTGGTATCTTTAAAAAATTAATAATACTTATAGAAATAAAGGCATCATATAAAGTAACGGGTGTTTTTTTTCTTTTGTTGGTAATATTTTCGGTAGTTTTTTGCTGGCAGCTTGAAAGGTGCGCGCGCGCCTTGGTGTCTGTTTGCAAAGTGCTGTTGTTGTCCTTGTTTTGATGTTCTCGGTCGTGTTGTTGTTGTTGCCTGGACAGTTGTAATTGCCGCAGTTGCGAGAGGGTTGTAATCGCGCCGTTAGCTTACACGTGCTTGTGTGTGTGTGTGTGAAGCCAGCGATTGACCAGAGTGACCAGCCTGAAAGTTGCCACCCCTTGCGATTTGCATGCGTGTGCCGAGCTTGGTGCTAGCGCTGTCCCGCTCTGGCCAGTGTGGCCAGTGCCACCCCCACATACGCACCAACACACACAGACACACACATGGCCAGCGGCAAATAAACAAACGCCGGCAGCGACGCGAGCAGAGAGCGCGAACCCAACCCACCACCGGCAACGTTCAGAAGCACCGTTAGGAAAGGGCTGCGTCGGCGGCAGCCACGGCGGCTTCGGCGTCGGCGTCGCTTAGCCAAAATCAAATTGCCAGATTGGCATTAAAGTGCAAAAGCCTGAAATGAAATTGAATTATCTGCAGTCGCTCGCAGGACATCGTCGCGTTCGGACATGTTCGCCTAAGCAAGCTCGCTCTTCCACTCACATTCACCCAGCGCCGCCCTCTCTTTGGCCCGCTCTCTCTCTCTTGCTTGCCACTCTCTCTAGTTCTCGAGTTCACGTCTCGTGTCCGAAGCAAGCTTTCGTCAGACTTGCAACGCGTTCGGTGGAGTTCGTTTCGTTCGCTTGTTCGCGCGTTCGTCCGTTTGTCCGTTGGTTGGAACTTGGGCGCTTTGTTGTTGCTTTTGGTGGGCCCTGGACAGCAGCAGGCAAAGCTGCGCAGCTTTCAGTGACAGCGGCTGAGGCAGAGGCAGAGACGGCAGCGAAGACGCGCTCGCCGCTAAAACGTCGCAAGTAGTCGCGTACTTCCGCCGTTACCGTTAGCACCGCACACAAGCCGGAGCCGCTAAAGAAAACATATACCGTTTACCGTTAGCCGTCGCGGCAAATAACTGTTTATCGGGAGAAACAAAAATAGCAAAAGCGAAACAAAATAATACTGAGAATGCAAAAAACGTACGAAATGGAAAAATAATCAGAAATATAACGAAAACCAGGCTGAAAACAACACATTCTGTGCAATCTTTTTTTTCAAGTGTCTCGGAGTGTGCTAACAACCAATTGGGTTTTTTTTTGTTGAACCGACTCCAATTGGAATTTTTGGAAAATGAAACCGCGTGCGAATGTGACAACGACAACGACAACAACAGCAACAAAACAGACACAGCTGAAAAACAAAGCTTGACAAAAAATACAAATATAAGGAAAGAAAACCCAAACCGGAGTGCAAAAGGTTCCTATAAGAAAATACAACAACAGAGCGCACATAGATCACAAAAAAGTAAAGAAAAAGTCAAAGAAGTGAAAAGTGCTTAAGTTTTTACCGTCAAAATTTACAACATCATCTCTGTATTTTGTTTGTTTTGTTCTGGTTTTCCTCTTTTCGCTCTGGAAATATGGCAGCCCAAGAAAAGCCACCAAAATGACAAAAACAACAACAAGTAAAACCAAAACTGAAGCTGTCTGATTAGCAAATAGATAATACCAATAAAAATAAACAATTTTTTTTGTAATAAAAAACGGAACCGAAGCAAGTGCAATAAGTAATAACAAAACGGACCGGAGAGCGGAGAGCAGTAGGAAAAATCCATAGAATATATTAGAAACTTTCGCATCGGAATTAGAATCCAAGTGGAAGTCGCGCGGGTCCAGTTGGAGTTTTGGCATCCGCAGTTGGGAGATCGGCAGGACATTGCCCCTCGGTGGGTTCCGTGTGCCTGTGCCTGCGCGAAGATTGAATCACCTTCGGAACCTGGAAAGAAAAATGAGAATTAAAATGCCCGCGGTTCGAATTGCACAAGGTGAGTGTTAATGCTGTTAATGGGGATTACACAATAAGGGTTAATTCCGATTGGGCACCGACACCCAAAAAGAAACAGCTGACTTGGCAGCAGGCTTGAGTTCGAAAGGGTTTCTTATAAAGCTAGTCAAAATAATTAAATATTTGCCATATTCAGAGTTTCGTAATATTTAACCCCACTGCTAAATATTATTCTATATTTTTTGTATGAATACTATGAGTATTATTTCGACTTTCTAATTTGGTTTGATTACCTTAGCAGGTGAACTTTCTAAGTTAATAGGTAACATGTTTATTTATATAGGATTTATTTATGTAATAATTTTCCAATTGCTCAATGTCCCAGCTATAACTATATAAAGTTTGGTATATTTGGCCAGTGTATCAGAGTAAATTTCTCTTAATAACGTAAATAAGCGCTTTACTGTACATGTAATGATGAATGAACGACATGACATGACATGAATGATATACACTTCAAAAAGCTCGCAAGGTGACCCTGCCGTGGAAGAGATGATCTCAATACGGTTTTTAAATTTGTGTTGGGCTGTGCCCTGTGGTCAGGCCATATCAGTAGACCATGTCGCACCTCTCGCCGCCACCCACACCACAGTCACACTCACACACCCCTCCCTCGACCATATGGAAGGTCTCCTTGTATTGTTATATATTTTGCTTTTGTTTTTGTATCTAGTCGAGTTATCGCTGCGATATCGCTGTGTCTAAATCAGAGCCACTCGGCCGCCTAGGTGTGTTTGCCATGATTTCTCAGATTTTTTCCTATTTTTGATGTTTTGGTTTATTTAGAGCTATAGAATCGCTGATTAGCGTTCTCCGTAATTTCCCTATCAGCCTTTTTGGCAACCCCTTGTGGGACCAGCGTCCAAGCTGCAGTGGGCTCGATTGTGAGAGGGAAAAAACACGGCTTAGTTCAAAGGGAAATCAGGGCCGTAAAGCCATAAAGCCCCATACAATCGGCATATATCCATATCATTGTCATAATATGGATTGTTCGCGGCAGCCATAAAGTAAGTCATATTTTCCCTTTTTCGCTCGTTTTCGGGCCGTGGCTCTGACTGGGATTTTTTGCACAGATTTTCCATTTGGGGTCGGAGTGAGCAAGCGAGCAGGCCACGTTATCAATCTTATCTAGATAGCGACGGCCGCGGCAACTGGACAGTGACGCACTTGAGTTGGCCAGTGCCAGTGCCATGCAGTGCCAGTGCCCGTGCTGGCTCCACACCCCCACCGGAGGAGGAACCCTTGTGTCGTCAAACAATTTTAATTGCCCGCAAAGTTGTTTGCTGTTGGTGTTCTTTCTATTTTTTTTGTTTTTTTTTCGGTCTATTTGTCTTACAAATCAAAATCAACAACACGGCGAGCGGCCTTTTCCAGGTAATTTCCAGGTGATAAGGGAAGGCCTAATTGCTGACGATCGGAGGAGGTTTGGACCGATGCTCTGCCTCTGCCTCTGCCTCTGCCATCCGCTCCGGACCTGGATGGTATGCCTGCGCCCCATATGCCATATAAACATGCTAACCATCCTTATCGATATCTGCTCTGTCCCCAAAATTGCTGTTGTTAGCTAGCTGGCCCCCTCCGCCACTTTCCCCGAATCCACTTCCCCATTTCGTCGTCTATCATAATTAATTGCTACAATTTCAATTTCGATGCCACCCCCACCCTGCCTGCACCTCGATTTTTCGCTTGTACTCTGGGGAATCTTTTTGATCTCTACAAGAAACAAGCACAGGAACAATGCCCGAGAGTCTCACAGCATTTCGTCATGCCGCCCATGGGTGCTGCTCTCTTATCAGAGACACTGCCGCCCGCGAGGGGGTGGCATGGGCCAAAGGGGGGACAATGGCCTGGTGAGTAATTTCCGAGAACAAGTCGCAATGCTCCATGTTCGACAAGTTCCATTGAGAGTGTCTAAAATGGTAACGCAGGGGGCCACAACAAAAAAAAGTAAGGGCTTAAAAAACGCGGAAAGGGGAGAATCAGATCAGCTTCATTCCGGCCTAATTTTAGCCACGCAATTAGGTATTTGTTGGCAACTTAATTAAGGCATTAAACAGACATAAAGAATGCCAGCTTAATCAGTGATCTTTGGGCAGTTAATAAGCTCGATGAAGGAGTTGGAAACTCAGCTGCCGGCCAGTTGGTATCCTGCCGACCGTTGGGCTTCGCTGCACAAACATCCTGACGGCGCGAGGCCGGAATAGGGTTCGATATGCCGCCGATATGGTCAGCGCTAATCGAGCAGGACCTGCACCTGCCAGGGCATTGGGTAGGAGGGTGGCATGGGGTGGCGAGGTGCCCTGCGTGACCCACCTGGCTGACCTGGGTGGCCATCTCATGGTCGTCCTGGCGCCTGTTGGCTCTTTTTTCCACTTTTTGTTTGCTGGGCTTCTTGTTCTTTTTCGATTTGAGCTCCTCGTACCTTGGGCGTTCTTTTAATTTGATTATCGACCAAACAGTGTCCATTAAATGAGCGACCGACCGACCAAGCGACCGCTGCCTTTTCTGTGTTATCCTGCTCCTAGTCGCCATGGCAACGTCCTCCTCGCGTTTTCAACATTTGCAATTGTTATAACAAATAACAGAGTGCCCCCGTCTGTCCTCTGTCCTCCGGCCTCCTGCCCCTTCCCTCGTCCCTTTATTTATTTATTTTGTATTTTTTGCACCCACACCCTCCACACCCGCAGTGTCAACGTGTCGTCATGTGGACGTCAAACTTTTGTCCAGCTGCGGCTACAGTTTGGTGACGTTAAATCCCAAAAGCGGCCAAAACATGGGGACTGCAGGAGGGTGCGAGGATCTCTGGGCGGAGTGCCAACTCTCTCTCGTATTTATGTATAATTAAACTGCTCACAGATGTGAGGCGGGCCACACGTGGAACAAAAGCCACGAATGCGGGATTCCCAAAGTATATAGTTCCGTAAATCAAAGCTATCTCTTGGATACACTATTTGAAAGTCACAGAGACTATCCCCATTTAGCGAAGATACTTTGACCCTCTTAGGAGTGTTTACTAAATGCCTTAACTAAGAAATCTGTCTTGAAAAATAAATACGTGTTTCAATTTGTGCGGGAAAAGCAAGGTTTCATATATACAATTTTTTATTCTTGTAATAAAATATAAAATAGCAAATAAAACCTTATTCTTAAATCTTATTACGGTGTTGGCTTAATTATAATTTTCTGTTCAGTTAAGAATTTATATTTAATTTAAATAAATGAATTCAATTTGATGTATTATTTGAAAAGGTTTAGTGAGCTTTTTTTCGTTTCAATTTACCTATTCGGACTTTTGGAAGGCTCTTCTTAAACTGCTTCTTTTATTTCTTTTAAGAATTACTCGAAGTTTAAAAGATGATTGACTTGCAAGGGTCTATCACGTGTGTTCTTACAGTTTTTTAGACCTTTATATATTTTTTTCTTGCGGTGCAGGAGGGGAACTGATGCTGTTGCTGCATTTGAATGCTTGCGGGGGGCAAGGACATGGCGGATATAAATTGAAACTGGCCCGTTATGCCGGCGCAGCGGGAGAGACGCCAGCGCCGCCGCTCACATGGTCCAGACGGATGGACGGCTGGCGAATCCCTTTTGGGAGGCTGAGGAACCCCCCTTGGAGCCCCGTGCCACTGCCAGCAGCAGCATAATCAGCCACAACAGCGCTCAGCGAGTTACTTCCGCTGCGGCGAGTCTGGGCCTCAGACAGAGTCCTGGATTCTGGATGCGGAGTAACCAGGAGCTGGTCCAAACTGTCGCGCTAGGTGCATCCGTTTTGGCCAGCCCTGCATGTCCTGGGCGATGTCCTTCTCCGTCTCCGTGGCCGCAGCCCCTTCACGCTCGCTGAATTGTTTTGCACTTGCCTTTTGTTTTCCGCTCGCTACTCGCCTTTTGTTTTATTTTTTGTGCTGTGCAGTGCTGTGTGTTGTGTGTTTTGTGTGTGTTTGCCGTCAACCATCATCCACTCGGTCTGACTTTTGTAATTTTTAAAGTTTTCGGTGATAAAAGTGTGAATGGGTTTTGTGTTTTAATACCCCGACTTTTATTATTATCCCTTCTTTCACCTGAAAAGCTGGAGAGTCGCAAACGTGTGAGTTTAGGATAAATTTGTACGTTTTTGCTTTGATTGTTCAGTTTAAAGGTTAAAACTAGAAATTGCTGGCTTTCTCCCAACACAAGGTAATAAGAAACTTGGAAAATCCATTTATATATATTTTTTAATCGAATTTTTGCATTGAAGAGATGTGTTAGCCTTTAAAATAGGAATATTAATATCCAATTAATTTTTCAATACCTAATCAAAATTGGTACGTAAGTTAACTTACTATTTTTATTTCATGCAGACGGGCCACCGTGCGTATACTTAATATCGAGTATTCGCTATTACAGCAGGGCGGGAAAAGCGGGAAAAGCGGGAAAAGCGAAAACTGGGAAACACCGAAGTGACCTGAAACAGAAGCTAACAAGTTAATGAATCTTTTACACTTTGCAGCCAGCGTTTGTTTTGACGCGCATTTTCTTTCCTCCATTTTTTCGTTATTTTGCTTTTTGCCAGCAGTTTTTTTGCCGGTTTTATTTTTTTATGATGTCCCGCCTCGCACTTTGGCAAACTTTTCACTTTCAACGGAGGGGCGGGAGGCGTGGGGGTAGAACTTGGCACCTTTGTCATAGTTAGAAGCAACGCCCGAAATCCCCCCAAGCTCCCCCTTTCCTGCCTTCTGTTTTTTTGTGTCTCTGCAAACACCATTTCTTTTTGCTTTCCTTCTCCCCGCGCGCTTTTCTTGCTTTTATTTTCCATTTTGTAAGCGCGTAGCCGGCGAGCAAAACAAACCGCAAAATGTTCGAAAGCGAACATCTGACTGTGAGCGATGACGCTGGGGTGGAGTATCCTGCCACGCCCCCGCCGCCCCGCTTTTCCCCCGCCCATAGCCGTTTTTCCGCGCTCCCTGCGCACGCGCCTCGAATTTGCCTAGGCGCGAACGAATTTCAATGGCTTTTCCTCCGGTTTTTGTTTACTTTCGTGTGTTTTTTGCGCTTGTTTTTTGTACTCCGCTGCCAGCTCATTTTTCCTGCACTTCCACATGGCATCTGCTCATCCCTTCGCCGCGAGCACGTGCCAGAAGCGAGTCACCGGAAATGCGGAAGATCCCAGGCGCGAAATGCGAAATTGAAGAGTTTTACACACAAAAGTTTGGAGTTATGAGTGCGAGTGCGAGTATGGTAATAGTAATTATTTTGCATAAATTAGGCCAAGATCAAATAACTCAGCTGCCGAGGGCGGGGTAGCGTGATTAGTTGCGAGCCGGAGAGAACCGAGTCATTCATTAAGATCCACGGGCTTGGCAGCGCCTACGCGATGTCAAAGAAAAATACCCAAAGAAATCAGCAGAGGGACGAGACGCGGGAAAAGCCAACTCGAGTCGGAATCAAACCCCCGAAGAAGCCCAGAAGACACTCCGAAGAAACCCAGTGAAGAGGAGACGACGCCGGCACGAGGCTCTTCTCCAGTTGACGGCCTTTTGTCTTTCGGGGCGAGTCTCCGCTGTCTTCAACTAGGTTCGGCATGGGGTCTGAGTTCTCTTTTTTTTTCCATTTATTATCCGTTCTTCCCATTTTTAATTGAGCCAAGCAATTATTATTTCTTGGCTCATTCATTGATCCGCTGGCTGCCCATTCATTGCGTTTATAAATAGCTCGGCGACCTGGGCTCAGATTGGAGATGCAAAGCCCACGCAATCCGTTGGATGGCCGGACCTCCACGAGCCCCCGATCCCCATTGCGACTGCTCCAAGCCCAAGAAGTCGGTGCACACACCCTTTGCGCAGGGTACAGTGCGTTTCACAACTATGTGGGCACTGGATAGCCAGTACCTAACTATATAGTGGTCCCAGAACAGGCAGAAATCTCTGGAAATTTGTCTTAAGACACGGAAATTAGAAACATAAAGATCTCTGAATTCCGCAAGAGCTTCCTTCCTTTAAAGTTGTATAAATAATATATCCAATACTATATATATATTTTATAATATGTATACAAACTAGAACTACTTGAAGCTTGACTTGACAATTTCGAGCCGCTCTGTTGCTTGAGTATACCGGTTACAGACTCGGACTCCGACTCGGATTTGGATTTGGGTTTGGGATCTGGGACTTTGGTTTCTTCACCAATGGGCACACACTATGGGCTATGGGCTGCGGCATGTGGGTGTCTTGGCAGCGAATTCAATAAAAACTTCACAGCCAATATTGTGGCTGTTGTTTCCAGCCGATTTTGGCATGTGACCAACTCCTCCTCCTCGTCTCCACCTCGTCTCCACCTCGTCATCCTCCTGCTCGTCAGTGATTGCCGTCTCGTGCTTTGATTGTGGGTGTGGGTGCGGCCAGCGGATGGAATGGAATGGGTGGGGATGGATCTCTCTCGGGTCCGTGGATCTGCGGATCTCTGGATATCCAGATGGATGGATCCGCTATCCATGACTTCGGTTTCCATCTGCTCATTTCGTGTCCCAGCCCGGGCATAATTTAATTCAATGATTACTGATTTAAAACGAAACCAAGATGCGAATCCAAAGCCAAAAACCGTATGTGCGTCGCGCCCGGCTCAAATAAATAAATCAATCACGACGAGCTCCAGTGCAAAGATTGGGGCTTTGGGAGGGGATCTCCGAGGGGAAGCCCCGGGAGAACCCAGGGGGACCCCACCTCAAATGCATGCAATGGTTCTTTGGGTCCACGGCACTCCCCATTTCCGTTTGCCAGCGATTTATATCAGCACTTGGATGGATATGGATGCCACCATCTGGCCCTCTCCCTCGTCCCCGCCCTCGCCATCGCCCTCGCCCTCTCGATATCCCTCTCCCTTCCTCCTCCTTTCTCCTCCTTCCTCCTCCAACGCATCTTATCAGCATAATTATTATCATTAAGATGCCATTGTCACATTGCATTGCACACCTTAAAGTGGAGCTCTGGGATCGAGGGACTCATCGAATGGGACACGATGCAGCTGGGCTGTGGATGGATGCGTTGGATGATGCTGCCTGGATCTGGATGGTGTGTCCCCTCCTCCTACAGAAAAATGGGATAAAAAGCGAGCAAGAGGGAGGACTCTTGGTCTTGGTCTTGGTCTCATTTTCTGTGGGCGGAGTGGGTGAAGCAGGGCTTTTCTCCTTACAAATTGCTCTGCAGAAATGCGCGTGCTTCCCTGCATATTAAAGGTGTATTTTCGCCATCAATATTAAAGGCCATATTTGTACTTCTTCGATGGGTTCTGTGAAATTTAAATACTATTTAAGTTCATTTTTATTTTTTCACATAGTAAATTCCTTCAAAATTCAAATTTGTGTATTAAATAAAATACTATTTAAGAATAAGACGGACTTAATATCTAATATTATTATATTCTTTAACTTATTTTATATTTTTTGATGCGATTAAGCCTTTGAATCTACAACCGATTTTCCTCTAGAATTAATTAATCTTGGCCCTCAGAGGTCCCTTCATCTGCCACATAGGGCCATATACATAGCTCAGCACAAACGTCTCCTTTGCCCAGCCCCCCCAAAAAAAAAATAAATAAATAAAGAGGAACATAAATGCGTCTGGCTTCATTTTCCATCGGCACGCGTTTCCCGATTCTCGCAATTCTCGCGATTCGCTCGCTCGCCATTCGCTGCGCTTCTCCGCCTCTTCCTCACATTCTCCCCTTGCTCCGCCACCCACTCTTTGTTGGTATTTGTGTGCAGTCTCCAGTCTTTACATTTGAAGAAAATATCTTAGCTTTCAATCTTTAATTTATTAATTTTTTAGGAAATAGTCTTTTTTAGGAAATGGTCTTTATTTAATGGTATTGATATCTTTTGAATTGTTTCATTTTATTGAAATAAATCAATTGAGACCAAAAATTCAAAAACAATAATTAACAATTTGATTTCTTTTGATTGGAAAATATTTGAATATTATCTATGGGGTGTATAAAATATTTATAAATAGCTGAACTAATGATTAACTTGATGTTATATTTGGGCTATACCAACGGAATATTATTATTACGTATACGTATTGATTTAATATTATGAGATCTCGCAGTAACCGCATTCTTTCTCTCAGTGCAAGTCTCTCGGGATCCCCGAAGACGCGCTCTGATCTTTATTATCGCTCGGCTCGGCTTGGTTTGGCTTGGCTTGGCTTTTGCTTTTTGCTTTTTGCTTTGGCTTTTGCTTTGCTCTGTTTTGCCTGGCTCTGCTTTGCTGTTGACGCCTCCCCCTTTTATTTATTTATTCGGTTTCCAGTTACAAATCCGCCTGATAACTTATTTACTCCGCTTTGGGGCTTTGTTTCGTTCGCTTCGGGTCGGTTGGGCTCGGTTCGTTCGGATCGGTTCGGTTCGTCTTCGTGGCGATCGCGAGCGAGCGAGAGGTGGCTAGCCAGAGTGGGAGCAAGATGGAGATAGGGACGAGTCGAATTGGGCAAGCGAATTGAATGAATATTAGTGGGGAAGCAACAACAACAAAGAGCAGGTTTCTTAGTTACCTGTCTTACCCCGTTTCTTCTTTCTCTGTTATCTCTGCCCTCCGGTATTACGGTATTTGTTATTTGACTGCTGGGCTCCGAAGCTAAATAAGCTAAGACTGCTTCACACCTGTCCGTCGTCCGTCGTCTGTCGCCTGACGTCTGTCGTCTTCTGTATGTGTGTGCCGATCGCCGCTACCTCACTCGCTCGCCCCACCGCTGTGTGCGTCTCTTTCTGTCCGATCTGCCCACTCTTTCTCCTCATTTGGCGTGTGCGTCTCTGTGTCGTTGGACATTTTGATTGGCCAGACCTTGATAAAGCTAAAGGCAAAGCGCAGAGCAAAAAAAAGAAGAAAAAACAGAAACATCAACAAAACTCGGGCCAAGCCCAGCGGTCTCGCTCTCTCTCCCGTTTGTCCCTCTCTTTCATGGGCTTGGCCACAGCATCGTCATCGTCTGCGTTTTCCCCAGCGATTGCGCAGCTTACTTACACACACACACACACTCGCAGCCGCCATTTTGGAATGCATATAAAAAATATTACAAAAAAGCACAAAAAACAACAACATAAATGCACAACAATTTACATCTTTAAGTTTTTTTACAATGAGACGAAAGCGGCTGTGTGTGTCACAGCTTGAAGTCTCCGAACTCCATTGGCTGTCGGCAACGAAGGGTTAAAGATTGGTTAAAACTGGACCGGATGCTGCACTGCAAGAAAATCAAGTCTAGGTCAAGCCTAAGTCGATTTTATAGAAGCTAGGAGAGTCATAAAACGAGTATAGCTAGGGAATATATTGTTCCTTATTTAAATATTTCCCCGGAAACAATTTTCATATAATATTTAAATCATTTCTGAAGGAGTTTAATTCGTATACTTTCTCGCTGTGCACTCAAAAGGATCTTGAGGCGCAAAAAGCGCCCTACAAACGGGGTGACTTGCGCTGACCTCGGTACGTCGAGCGGTTCCTAATTGAATTCGCAGTTCCCAGCTCCCAGCTCCCAACTCCCAGCTCCCAGTTGGACTTCCCGGGCAGTTGCCAACTTGGCCACTTTCCAAAGACAGGACAGGACAGGACAGGACAGCACTCTCTCTCCGAGGACCTCTCGAGGGCAAAGGCCTCTCCTGTTCTCAGCTGGAAAATTGCACATGGGAGCTTCCTTTCCTGTCCTTGCCGTTCCCTTCCCCTTCCCTACGCTTCCGTGCGTATGAGTGATGTTACCATCTGCATATGTGTGCTGGGAATTTATGCATCAGCAAACACACAGACAGGGTGCTTTTGGTCCTTTTACAGCCTCATTTGGGGGCAGCCGAGGGAGAGGGGGAAAGGCTGGGACGGGGGCGCCATTGTCGGGCGCAAGTTGCGCATAATTGAAACATAAAACGCTTGGACACCAATTCACAAAAGGCCAAAGAAAGAGCCACCCAGAGCCATCATCAGTGGCCGCTTTTTGGGGAGTCACTTTTGCATTGTGCCGGCCAAAGAAAGGAGACAATTGTGTGTAAGGAAATGCAGGCGGAGTAACCAACATGTACTCCAGCACACTGCATACACACACACTGTGGGTGTGTGCCGGGTGTGTGTGATTTATGGCGCTGCTGTTGTTGCTGCTGCTGTTTCCCAGTCCGATTTGTTGTAAATTGAAGAGTGCCAAACCGCACATTTGAATATGGCAGCTGTGACTGTGGCTCGAAGGGCCATTGTAAGCAGTGGCCAACACCGGCTTAGGGCTAAGAAAGTGGTAATATGTTGAATTTTCTCTTTGTACGGCTAAGAATAATTCCACTTATAAGGCAAACCCAAGCTTAAAACTAAGGAATCCTAAGATTAACGCATTAAAAGCCTGGGTCCAATTTTCCTTTCCAATCTCAATACCCTCCTAAAGAATAGTTCTGCTAAACAAAATAGTATGGCATTCCCAGGAAATATTTCCACTGGCTTCAAAGCTCAGGACCTCATGACAATGATTTCAAGACCCCTAAAATACATCCTTCACAAGAGAAGAGGGGGATCCCGAGGAAACCAGAGGATAATGCGTCAGCATGTTGGTTGGATACTCGTGGCTTATGGTGCTCTCTTGACCTCCAGTTAAACTGCCAAAAAGGAAGAAAATATCCTTCGCTGGTAGATTGAAAATAGAGGAGGTGAGGAGGGCACCAGGCAGGAGCAGGAGCAGGGCCAGGAGCAGGAGCCGGAGCAGAAACTGAAACCGAAACAGAAGCAGAAACAGGAGCCGGATTAAGACCTAGACCAGGAAGTACACATGTACAGCCAGAAATGCACTAACAGAAATTTAAAGTGACTCTGGCCTTAAATCGGGCAATCTCTTTGGAGAAAATATATAAAGACAACCTTGAGCTTACAAATAATGATTAGAATGGCCATAGCTGTTATTATAAATTATACTTCATTATTTGTTACTAGTTTTTGCCGCGACCACTGGGCATTTCTGGCTGTGCAGCGGATTCGCCGCTCCAGTCGAACGTTCGCTACTTTCATTTGTTCGCCATTTGTGTCCGCCCTGCGGTGCTCCTCGGCCCTCGTCCTTCGTCCTTCGTCCTTCGTCCTGCCAGTTGCGGTTAAGTTCTCCAAATTGCAGTCAGCAGTCTGGAGCTACAAGCTACATGCCACACAGCAGTGGTGCCCTCCTCCCGTTTCCCGACTCGGTTCGGCCGGGGTACAGGCAAATACATAGCGTCCTTCTCCCCGTCTGAGTCTCGGATCCTGCATCCAGGATACTGGAGACTGTCCAATAAGTGGCAAAAACGACGCGTGCTATCTAGTCATCTGCAGATGGAGCTGGGAGTTCGGCGATGGCAATGCCAATGGAAATGGAGATGAAGCAGGAGCAGGAGCTGGAGTCGGAGATGGAGACGGAGATGGAGACGGAGTCGATGTCTCTCCGCCAGACAACGTCCAAGGTCCACTTTTGTGTGTGGGGCCAAGTTCTCGGGGAGGAGGGCGGCGGCGGAGACAGAGGCACGAATCACTCAGCCGCAGCGCATAAAGTTCAAGTTGGGCGATTCCCGGGAACAGTTGCCAGGCAGCCGTGGCTACCAGGATTCCGGCACTCGGTACCCGGCTCCCGGCTCCCGACTCCCGGCTCCCACGGAGGATTTTCGCGGGTGGCGGCGGGTGGAGGAGAGACGGTGGCCAAGCTGGAAGCTGGATACCAAAAACTCCTAGCCTCGGCGCTGCAAGCAAATAAAATCAACAAAATTCAAGTTTTTATTGTTGCCCCGGGAGGCGAAAGGAGCGGAGCGAGCGCGAGAGGAGTCGCATCCCGACGAAGGAGCAGTACTCGCCGCTGCACATATGTATCCCGGCCCGGTATATCTGTATCTCGGGCTGCCAGGGCATGTATGTATATGTGTATCTTCTGGAACGTGGACTATCAACGTCATCGGCCACATTTGGTCGGCAGCGTCGTCTGTCCCTGGCGGGTTTCTCGGGGGGCGGGCTTTCATCTCCGCCTCCGTCTCCTGCCCAGTTGCCACCCCCAAGCACAGAGCAGAGCATCATCGGCATTGCACATCGTTTAAGTGTCGCATCCGGGTGTCCGAGTTCGACTTCAACTTCAGCATCAGCTTCAGCTCCAGCTCCAGCTCCAGCTTCAGCTGCAGCCTGGGCGTTCGAGTTCGAGTCGGAGACCCAGACCCAGCTCCTTCGCCGCACAGAAAACAGCCCCCAAGAACGCATATAGCCCGACATTGGGGCGCTATTGATTTTGGGAAGAGCCGGGGCTGTCCACAAGGGATGTGGACGTCGAAGAACGCCCCCAGGGGGTTGGGGCCCAAAAAGGCAGCAACTGGACGATTGGACAAAGGGGCGTATGAGTGTGTGCGAGTACGTACGAGTTCTAGGACTCCGCCCCTTTGAAGCCGACTTGGATTCAGCTTGAAATCGATTCGAGTTTAATACTAATTTTGTTTTATTTAAGTTACAAATATATGGGCAAAGTGTGTGGGATATAGCTCTTGCCATTCACTGAATACGTTACTTGGAGCCCACTCAGCTCGTCAGCCACACAACCCTTTGGCCAGAGGAGAAAATCAATAAAAGGCCAACACCCAACCGCAAGACAACCTATAAATAAATGGCCATCTCTTCTCACCTGTGCCGGCAGCAGCTCCCTGGCGGAGGCACCCGTGCCCTGAAGCCATTTAATTGCCGGCAGACGGAACTCCTGACCACTCGACCTGCGGCTGGCGGAGATTAGCTCCTCGGCGCGGGCTAATAGCCAAGCCATAAAACAATACCAGGAGGCAAATCGCGGACGGGATCGTGTAACCGAAATGTAACCGAGACCGGTGCCCGTACCACGTTCCACACGTCTCGGCCCAAAGAGGCACCACCACGCTGCACTCCAGACTCCAGGCTCCAGACTCCAGTCTCCCAGCTCCCAGCTCCCAGCTCCCAGCGCCCAGCTCCCAGACTTTGGACAACTTTGACTTATTGCTGCGACAGATACAATTACAAACGATGGGCCATATTGCCATATAGCCCGGCCTGCGGCCTGCGGGTCTTGCGGTCAATGAATGAATGGCGAATGAATGAATGAATGAATGAGTGCTCCAGACTGCAGGCTGCGTCTGCGGACTCCAAACACTTGCCGAAAAACAAGGTCTAGAAGATAGGGGATTCAGAAAGGGGAAAAACATAAATACAATTATGTCTGTGCGATCTTTACGGGTTTTTTTACTTTGTTTATGTTTTTTTGTGTCTTAGTTCACGCTGATATAGTTTCTCTCAGTGCAGTCTCCACCAGACCCCTCCACACTCCAAAGCCCTAGCCAGAGCCAGAGTCAGGGCCAAAGTTTTCTCACCTTTGTCTCTGGGCCTCCGATCGATCGGAAGCGATGCCAATCGCGATTTGTTATCACGGCTAACGATGGACCGAGAGAAACCCTATCTATATATCCCCATGCACATATATATCCATATCCGAGTCTAGGATCATCGAACTCTGGGCCTGCGGTGGGGAATCCTCGGCCTCAGCCATTGTCTTACTTGGCCAACGTGGGGAGTTGGGCTCTCGGCTCTTGGCACTCTTGGCTCTTGGCTCTCGACTGTGGCTCTCGACTGTGGCTCTCGACTCTCGGCTTATTGCGGTTAACCGAAAGTTGTCTATAAATTATTAAAATTGTCTCATTATTCATATGGAATACAATAGATTTCATTTACGTTTCATTTTATTGCAACAAACAGACAAACAGACAAACAAACAAATAAACAAATAAACAGCCACAAGAACCGCAGAACCGGTCCCCAGAATTACAGCACAGCGGAGAGCAGCCCCAGAACCCAACACCAGCCGAAGGTGAACTGAACTGATCCGAGAACCAGACCAGGTCCAATTGCCTTTGTTTTGTTTGCATTTTAGGTTTGGTTGCCTTTTGTTTTGCCTTGGTGGCCACTCGGCGGCGGGGCTCGAGATGGGGCTCGAGATGGGGCCAGGCGGCCAGGCGGCCAAGCGGCCAGGCGGGCCACTTCAGACCTGACACTGAATGCGTGGGAGAATCTTAATGACACACACACTAGCCCAGTCCAAGTCCAGGCCAGCAGAGCACACTCTCCTGGTAAAAGTTGGCCAAAATGCAGGCTCTGACAATCAGCCAGATAAACCCCATGAAGACTAGAAACTTCCCAACATTTTACCACTCATTAAATTATGGATTCCCCTAATTAAGTACTGCCTTGTCGCAATACCTGGGCTATTTCGGAATTCTCGGAAATATGCCCATATATCTTAGGGGATTAATTAACCCAATTCTAATGCCAAATTTCGTGTCTATGTCTTTTCAGGTGAGTTACTCCTCGCAGCTCCCCAGCCGTTTTCGTGGACGAAAGTGTAGGGATACCTGGGGTCCTTGGCCTAAGCCTCAGCTTTGGGCCAGTTAAGGTTGTTTTTGGCATTTCAATCAGATGGGCGAGATGGGCCCGAACATGGTCCCATTACATGGCCGGCGCGTGTAATCGTCTGGCGAGCAGCGCTGCCGCTGATCTCTGGCCCTCTCCACCGCCCCACCTAATTATGTAAGTCTCCTCCTGGCCTCCGCCTAAACTCGTTAGCCGACCGATGACATCTCAATACGGCCAAGTCGCCAACTTGGCCATGTCAAAGCCTCAGAGGGCGCATTGTCAATGTCCGAGGTGGATGTCAGGTACTTGTTCCTCCGTATCTTGTACACTGGGAACCGGGAACTGGGAACTGGCAACTGGCAACCACTGGTAGCTGCTGGGCACGGGGGCACTGGGAACTGGCTTGGAATTTTCGTGCAGCGAAACGCAGAATTTTCCAGAACAACTTTGATGCATCGTCGCTTAATTAGCATCGGAAGAGCGGCGGCAGGCGGCAAGGGGCGGGAGAGCGGGAGAGCGGGAGAGCGGGCAGGTAGAGCTACCCCCTCGACTACACCTAATTAGTGGCCTTGACTGGCTGACTGATGGATGGATGGCTAAATGGCTAACTGGCTAAATGGATGCATGGATGCATGGATGGACGTTGAATGACATTTAGCTTGGCCAAAAATCCAACAGTCAGACCTCTCTTGCCACACTGTGAAAAATCATTGTGTTGACCCGATCTTGGGCTTAATTAAGTCTCCGAAAAACATGCACAAGAAAGAGGTTATATCTATATTAAAATGAGGGGCAAAGCTATTTAAAAAATATATATAGATAGATATACGCACTCTATAGATAACATATAATTTCCGAATGTGAAAACTGCAGCCTGAAAATATCCAGAAAAGCCGCCGAATCAGGTGGCATTTTCCTGCTGTGTGCAGTTTGTTTGTCATCGACTGACTTACACGACATCTGAGCAGCCGGAAAAGTGGGGAAATCGGGAAAACGCGGGACGGGGACTCGGGCTGGGGGAGCTGTGGTAATGTTGCGTGCATGTCTTACACAATCCAAATCCCAGCGACGCCGTACGCAAATTTCCATCGTCGAGCGACGAGGGCGAAAACTAAGTGAAACAAATCGCAGCTGCATCGCTACCTGCACACACACACGGCACACACACCCCCCAAATTATTGCGAGGTGTCAATGCATGGCGTGTGTGCAGGGCCAGAAGTTGTGCGCGGGTGTGCGGGGGGCTGTCGGGGGGCTGTCGGGGGTTAAGCGCGCTGATTTGGCCAATGTGCAAAATATACGTATCACAAATAGCCGGAATAGTCCGCACATAAGCAGTCTGTCTGTCGGCGGGGCTCATTGTCGGCTTAATTTAATGCTTTAAGGTGATCCAGTAATTTTAAATACTCACAGGGGATTTTTTGGCTAAAATAAATTAATATTTAAAGGGAAAGGGATTGCTTTTAGTTCAATTAACAGTTTATAATGATTTAAAGTGCAAAATAAAGTTAGTAAATAATAAAACAGGCTACTTTTGTTACATGCCATTATGCTGAAAATATATTAAGTTGAGAAATTCGTGACACTTTTGTTCTATTTAATTTTTAATTAGGTCTAGACTACTACACATTTAATTACAAATTGTTGCTCTTTAATTTAGCTAAACAAAAATATTCTAACCTTTTAAAAATGGGTGTTTCAGCTAAATTAAATTAATATTTAAAGGGAAAGGGATTTCTGTTAGTTCAATCAACAGTTAAGAATGATTTAATTTGCAAATAAAGCTTGTAAATATTAAAACAGTTTAAGTTAAGTTGTGTAAATCGTAGGACTTTTGTTCTATTTAATTTTTAAATAACTGTAGACTAATAAAAAAATTAAAAATAATAATATGCCATAAAAATAGTTACCTTTATCTATCGAACCATATCTCGCCTCAAAACTCAGCCTTCACTCCAGGGATTCCTTTGAAAAAGAAGCTAATTTACTCCTATTTCCGCTCTGGTCGAACCTAAGGACATAAGCTCTCTTCTGCCCTCAGCCATTTTTGTCCTTTGGCCGCTTTCAAAGCCAAATCCGATTGATACCCGCTGTGAGTGTGGGCGTGTGTCTGGTGTGTGTGTGTGAGTGTGTGTGGATTGCGGCATGTCCGACTTGCGGCAAGTGCGTGTAAATGCAAATGTAGTCGATGCTCAGCCGAAAATTGGATTGCCAAAGGGGCGGGCAGGAGGCAGGAGGTGGCAGGAGGAGGCTTTAGCTAAACGCGCTGTGTCCCGGGTCCAGGCCAGACCGCAGACGTGTCCCTAAATGTCGTCCCCATTCAGCAAATCCTTAATACAAATTGCAAAGGCAACCGCGACCAGGACCAGGCTTTGGTCTGTTCAACATTTGTTGCTGCCGCAGCAGCGGCGTTGCTGCAACTATTGCTGCTGCTGCGGTTGGCCAAATCAAGCCTCACTCTCTCCACCGGCCATTCAATGAATTCAATTGCCGGCGACCGCAGACGAGAGCCAAAAGTCGCTGGTTGGACGGATGGACCTAGAACCCAGGGCAAACACGGCCAGAAGAGGCATAAAATATAAGCCAAGCTGGAGTCGAGTGAGGTAAAATAAGAGAAAAATAAAACACGATAAATCCAGGGACAGGCCGGAGACAACAATCCTAACTAACACGATGCCATCGACGCTGCGCTTTCAATGTTGCCTCCGCAGCCCTTTGTTAAGGTGGCACTGCGACAACAACCTGGTCAGTTAATGCCCTTTTCCCCTGGAAAAATAGGGTTGCGTACTTAATCAGGAACTTCTATGTGGGAGCACAGCTGTGGGCTCTGAGCTAGTAGGCTGAAATAACCGAAAATATCCTTAAACTAAATCGAGTCTTCACTCAACTCCACTGGCCAGCTCTCCCTCATCTGTCACCTAGCTCATAGTTCTCTTGGATTAAATCTGCGCAGCTATGAGCTGGGGACTCCCCCTTTATTTTCGGTGGGCAGTGTACACCCGATCGCTGCCGTGTTTATCCTATAGTGCCCCCGTGACTCCCACCTGCAGTCCCCTCCCGCAGTTGCGTCACACAGGCTGGGGCCGACAGGCAGCTAAGACGCACTGGACCGAGTTGCATGGATACAAAGATACTCAGAGGCTGTGCAGTGGCATCTGCACTTGTGGCACATGCAGTCTCTTAATCGTGCACCTCGAGACGTCACATTTTATTTTTGGCCACATTGATATGCAAGTGACGACAGCGCTGGTAACGGTGGTAACAACGGCTGCGGCTGAGGCGGCTGAGGCTGCTGCGGGTGGCAGTAGGCAGCGGGCAGCGGGCAGGTGCCTCGGCGGCAGGAGATATGCAGATGCGGAGAGTATCTGCAACATGACTTTCAAACGTAATACAAACAGCTCATCCATATGGATGCCCTATGGCTATGGCACTGGCACCTAGGTCGCATTCATTGTCCGCGGCGGCTCTGGCCGTCTGGCCGTCTGGCCTCCTTGTCCGCCAGCTGGCCGCTTCGACAGTCGGTCGATCACGCGGAGCAGAGAGTGCGCATCGTTTCAAGTGCCGAGTATCTGAGTATCTGAGTATCCGAGCATCTGAGCATCTGAGCATCTGAGCATCCGAGTATCTGGCAGATATACAAGGCTTTCGGCTCAAGTGGCGACGCGCCGCGACGCGACTTCAACTTTCAACTTTGCATCTCTCGATTCGATTCGTTCCGTTCCGTTTCGTTTCGCTTCGTTTTGTGTACGAATTTGTTGAGTTGTTTATTTATTCCCTTTTCGGGCTGCATTATTTCTATGAGTTATATCTGCCAGGCCTTTGTAGGTTAGACTGGAGCCTTGAGCACAGTACAGTTAGTGCGCCGCATGTTGCATGTTGCAGGTTGCAGGTTGCTGGTTGCTGGTTGCTGGCTGCGGGATGCTCGCTCGTGGGTCGCACGTCACTTGGGCTTTGTTTGCTGCCGTTCGAATTGAAGGAATTGAAGGCTTCGAGTGGAGCTCTTAGACAGGAGCTGGGCAAACACTCGCCGCGGATTTGGATGCGGACTCGGAGCTGCAAATGGCAACTGGCAACTGGCAACCGCAGGTGGAGGGTGGAAGACTCTGTGTGCCACATTTCGATTCTCACCGTTTGCCTTTCGCCGCTCGCCGCTCGGGTGACCTTCAGCGGTGTAGGACCGACCCGGTTCTACCCAGGACAGGTTCCCATGACACCTGCCCTGCCCTTAACACTTTCGGCTGACATTCATCAATCAGCTCGCGGGGCGCACACAAAGAAAAAGAGAGTCTTCTTTTCATTCATGGACACAAAGGCACGGAGGCCCTGCGAGTTGTCAACGGACTGGATGGTGGAGGTACCGTTGCCTCCCAAGTCTTCCGCACCCCGCACCCCGTCCCCCTCCATCTTCCCTCCATCTCCAGGCCCAGAGTGTGGGAATCTGTTACCCTTTCTCTCAGCGCGGCTAAGCAAATACGAAATAGCTTTTCTGCAACGGCAGCAGCTCAACGGGCCAACAACAATGAGCGACGACCAACCACAGAGACCGGCCGGAGCTGACATCCAAACACTTTCCAGCCTGCACTGCGAGAAAACCTGCCCACTGAGCTATAGCCAGATTTTTGATCATAACTCCCAAGTGATTAGTTGGAAGTCATTGAGAAGATTGGCTCGCCTGTACTTATGAATTCTGAACATTTTTAGGCAGGCATCTTTACTTGCACTTCGCAGCCCTGTATACTCTTTTCTTCCAGTGTGCGGAGGCTGCCGTCAGGTGCATTTGAGTCCGAGTCTGAGTTTGAGTCTGAGCCGAGGTCGCCATTGTTTCAGCCAGAGTTTCGAGGCGCCCCCGCACTGTCAATGTTTTCGGCCGTCGTCCCAAAAGGGTGAGACCCCATCACCACCTTCCCCGCCGTCGTGGACCAGTCCCAGTCGCAATCCCTGCCCACGGGGAATCCGCTCGGCAACGGGAAACGGCAGCCCAGAAAGCTCGGCCGGGAAGACGAAGAAAGCAAAGCAACCACAAGCCAGCTGGAAAAGAGAGGAAAAGCCGGAGAAAAATTCGGAATACAAACCGAAAACAAAAACAAAGTTTGAACGTGTTGTTCGGATTATCCGTGAGATAATTTCTTCTCTTCGCTGTGGGCACCGAAGCTGTCTTGTTCGCATTTGCTGCCTGTCAACGCCTCACCCTCGCCCTCGCCCTCGCCCTCGCTACCCCCCCCTTTTTTCGAGTGTACACCTAGTGTATGTGGCCATGGCCATTATTCCTAATTTCGCTTTAAATCAGATCTAGCAACATGCCCGCCGCCTACAAAAGCCTCATGACATTCCCGAAAAAAAGTCCCCGAAAGCCCCGCAAGACCTGGCGCTAGCACCTACACAGGCAGAAACACTTAGGTACCTATGAATTGGGAACAATTTCTAGTTTATTCTGGGGGGGATACAAATATATCTCAAGGGAATCACATTAAAATATCTATACACTCGGTATTAAGTAGAAGAGATGAAATAATTAATACAATATAATATTAAGTATTAAGTAAAGTTAGATAAAATCTCGATATTCCATATTTTCTTTTGTTTTATACATATTTATTGATATATATAGTGTTTGCAATATATATACTATAGGGTTGTGTACCTAAATTACAATTTTCTGCGTTATCGTAAGCGATATTATTGATATTTCGATATATTCAAACACATTCGATATGGAAATGTAATTATTCATTTGCCTTTAAAGAGTTTTCTTAAACATATTTATGTTGTATGTATATTTACAGGGGAATAAATAAGCATCAGCAAATATTTAAGTAATTGTATCGTCTTTGTTGACATTTCGATATGTTCGATAAAGTTCGATATCCACTTCTTTTTTATCTAGATTATCCTTGAGTTTGCAGTGTGCAACTGGCAACTAGTCCCAAAAACTCCTGAGACTTCAGCAATCTGAGGGCCATTGCATTGTCCGATGTCTGTCCATTGTCCAATTGTTTTAATGTTGCTAGTGGCTGTAGCCGCTGCCGCTTCTGGTATTCAGCGGGCTTTTCTCCGTTTAGTATTTGTTATGGCTTTCCTCTTAATTTGAGGTCGTGAGAATCATGGCTAATTAATTGTCCGCCGAACAACCGGCACACACTCGTCTTTGTCCGAGCCGAGGCAAGCCGATGTGGCATGTGCATGTGTGGCAGGACTCCCTTTGGCAACTTTATGAATAGCCAAAGTTTGGATCCTTGCTGCCACTAAATTGCTATAAATATCATACTGTACTCCGTCTTTGGCGGAGCGAGGAAACTCTTTCTTGGCCCGTTTCTTTGTGCACTTTAGAATTCCCTTCGGAGAGTTTCCTCCAGAGTTTTCCCAATGCTGCTGTCGCTGCTGTTTCCCAATGTTTGGCTGTTGCTCATGTTGATGGCGTGTTATTTAAATATATTTAAAGCAGGTAGAGCGGCGGAGCGGCTCCGAAATTACAGTTAGACGAATTGGAGGAAATTCCTCTGGCGGAGCACAGCAACAACAATGGCATTGGCCACAGCAATAGCAGTGGAAAACAAGAAAAACTAAACAAAGTAGCTGCTGCTTGAATTTAGTGTGGTGCCCGTGTTGCCCTTCTCTGTGTTTGTTGCTGCTTCCGCATCGATTTTCACATTGCTGCTGCTGCCGCTGCTGCTGTCTCTTCCTTTAGTTCATTACAATTTATTTTTATGTGTAATGCAATTATTGTTGTTGCTGGCGAGGAAGGGGTAGGGCGGCGGGCGGTACAGCGGCAGAGCGGCAGAGCGACTAGGAGGCAGAGCGGCTAGGGGGCGTGGGCGGCCTGGCATTGGGGATATTCAGTCGAGGTCTTTGTTACACTCTCGGACATGACAACGGAGGCACGACCACGACACGTTGCGAATTTGCCATGAACATTTGTTGCTGCTGCTGCATGTTGCACACTGAGCAGTAATTTGGGCACCTGAGTGTATTTTCCATTCTAAAGAATTATCTATTTGCCAGAAGAGATCGCCTGTTAGGTTTGATGCATGAAATACATACTTCAGATATTGTATTTAAATTTAGACCAGACTGGACTAGACTTTCCCTCAGTGCAGAGCAGCTGCGGGGGCGAAAGGGCGGAGTTGGCTGCAGAGTTGGGTGGTGTACTGACCTGGCGTTGCACTAAATACAAACACACACTCGCGGACGCGGACACGGACGCGGACACGGACACGGACACGGACACATCTGGCGCTGAAGATCGCGCGATTTCTTAATATGAGAATATTCCCACCATTGTCTCCGCTGATGGGGCTTCCAACTGCTCAGCTCCAGCCTCGGCTCCAAGCTCCTCTTTATTTTTATTTTATTTTTTTCGGGGTGAGTGACTTGGCGCTGGAGTTGTCCACTTCGATTGCATGCGAGGATGGTCGGCGGAGTGGGAGGAGCAGGAGGAGCTGGAGGAGCCCCTCGTGGCCCATTTAGCACATGCGCTACCCACGAGCCCAGGAAAGTGTGCAGCAGCAGCAGCAGCAGCCGCAGCAGCAGCCGCAGCAGCAGTGGCAAGTTGCAAGCCGCTGCTACCGCTGGCGCTGCTTTAATTCCAGTTATGCGAACTTCTTTTGTCTTCCGCAGATCGGCTCAAGTGCAGTGTGAAAAATTCCCCATTCACATGAGCACACGAACGGTGTGGGGTCATTACTGGTCACTGTCTTAGCTGGGTTACGACCATATATTACCAGGTGCCACCGATGGCGTGAGTGTGGGTGTGGGTGTGTTTATGGGTGTGGGTGGAAGAACGGTTCTTGCGTGTGCCACACGTGGTCGGACTCGGAATGGGAGTCGTACTCTTAGTCGGAGTCGGAGACGGAGTCGCGTTCCCACCTCTCCGCTTCGCTAATTTATTTGCACTGGAATCCGCTTTTTGCGCTCGCTTCTATTTAATTTCTGTCCTCCCCCGCACCTCTCTTCTTAATTAATAATTTATGCGCTCGGCTTTTCTCTTTGCAGGTGAGTCTAACGGTAACAGCGCTGCTGCTGGCCCTGCCAGGTTCCCAGGCCACGAGTTGGGTCCGAAAGTCAGCGGAACTCCGCAATCCGCAGTCTCAGCCAGTGAGTACTGATCAGGCACAGAGTTGATTGGCAAAGGAAAGGGACCAGTTCTATTAAGATGACATGGGATTCTCTGATCAATCAGGGATCCTCTCTATCAATATATTTACGGGGGAAACAGTTAACTATTATTATTAGTTTATCCCAAGCTAGCTATCTGATTCTACACACTTCTTAGTATTCAAAACCCATCGATCAGTGGTAAATTCTCCAACAAATCAGATCATAATAAGTAAAGAGCTCTAACCGATCCAAAAATATTCTTTTAATATGACTTAATCTCAGTATCAATATATTTAGGGAGGAGAAAGAGCTTACTATTATTATTAGTTTATCCGTGACTAGCTATCTGATTAGTACTCAAAACACATTGATCAGTGGTAACTTCTCCTACAAATCAGATTATAATAAGTAAAGAGCTCTAACCGATCCAAACATAGTTAAAAGATTGAACGTAATAGCCAGTTTTGGCGTATAAACCTCGGTCCAGGAGAGCCTCCAGCTCCGATCCTCGATCGCAATTGTGCAAATCGAGACCAGAGATTCCGGCTTAGCCCGGACAATGGGGCTGCACCTGCAATCGATCGAACAATTCATCAGGCGGGGATTAACCGAGATTTTCCCACAATTTCCCGGGCAAAGTACCATCGAAGTGTACAAGTATAAAATTTCATTACCGCGCACTTGTGAGAAGGGATGCCCTGTCGATGTGTCGATGTGTCGATGCCCTGGCTGCTGGCCTTCAGCTTATCCCATTACACTAAGCGCATATGCAGGAGTCCTGTGTCCCGAGGTCCTGGCCCGGCACTCTTGCAGCTCTGCACTCTGCACTCTGAATCCAGAGTCCTGAGTCCTGAGTCCTGCATCCTGAGGCCCGGACACTTGTTGGCCGCTTCATGTTTCAGCAGAAAAGACGCAGACAAAGCAGCGCCGGTGGAAATGCGAAAAGATGCCAGGGACAATGTCCTTCTCACAGCCCCCGGCCCCGCCTGCCACTTGATTAGCCCCTACACGCAGAGAAAAGAAAAGGCATGAACAGGAATTCATTTGTGCTGCAGGAGCAGGAAGATATCGCCTATTTCTTGCTGTGTAGGGTGTCCGCGGAAAGCGGCAAGGTTGCCAAAAACAGAAATCAAGGGAAACTCAGTAGTTGTCATGGGAAAGGCGAGCAGGTGACGTGGCTCCTCTTGCGGGTCTCGGCGATCCTGCGATCGTCCTGCTTGGGGAGTTGGTAATTGAATTGATCGTGATTTGGATTTGTTGCCATTGTTGAATCGCAATGAGGATGCAGATGCAGGAGCCGATCATAATGATGATTGCTCCGCTACCTGGATGCGAAAAATATACAAAAAGCAGAATAGGGAGAGTGTGGAGTAGGGAACGGGGACGGGGACGGGACGGGGACGGGGACGGGGACGAGCGACCAAGGAACAGGGGCAGTTGTAGCGAAATCGCCAGGACAATGAGTGCGCACTTTGTGGGCTGTCCGATATTTGCGACGTGTCATCGATCGAAGGATGCTTGAGAACCTCGCCAGCTCGCTCGCTCTCTTTTTATTGAAGGCTCTCGATTTTTTGGTGCGTGAGAAAAAGGATTAGGCAGGACTCTGTCACGTGAAAGAGGTGTGCAGAAATCCTTTCGGGCTGAAAGGCCAAATAATCAGCAGGCAGCTGTGTGGAGACAGGCGACCGTCGACGAACGACGACATTCGACTGTGGGAAATTCTGGCGGTGCTGGCGGTGCTGGCATCGCTCTCTGATTTTGATCCATTTCAGGCTAATCAAAGCCATGGAAAATACCCACCTCCAGCCATTTTCCTGGCCATTTCCCCCCGCCCCGTGGCATTTTCCGAGTGGATCCCGCTGCCCACAGAGAGCGGCATTGTCTGCAAGTTCAGTTCGATAAGCATCAAGTTCTCACGAACTTTTATTGTCCTCAAGACGACGACGACGACGACGGCGACGGCGACGGCGGAGACCTGGAATTGGAACTTGCAAACTGCACGAGCATTGCAGCTCCCACTCCCCCGTAATGTGCCCCTTTCGGGGGCGCCCCTGACCCTGTCCCCCAGCCTCTCCCCCTCTGGAGAGCGACATTTTGCAAGCAATTAATGCCAAATTTAGACAGGGCAGCGGCTCTCTTTCCCCCTCTTTGTTTTTCACTTAGAGCCCGAAGAAGTTCGATAAATAAGCCTAAACGGTTATTATTCAAATAAATAAACAGCTTAATAATTAGTTTAAGCAGTTGGATTCACTATAAGCGATTGGTTTTAACATTGATCTAGATTATTGGACGTGAGACTTCAAGTTAATCTGAGGTAGGGAGACTCCCCGTTGATCCATCACTTAAAGTAACATCATTTTGTGCTGTGCACGCTTTCCCAACTGAGTTTTCCACCTCAATCAGCCGTGAAATATGAGTTCCAACCGGGTTTAATATGGGGAAAAGGCCGGAAGTGAGTACGCCCCATTCACGCATGACGGTCTGCTGTCGGTTCGTAAATACGCATATCTTTCCTTCGTTTTATTTTGCTTTGTTTTTGGTTCAGCTCTTTATTTTTGGGGCCCAGTTTCGCGGCTATGACCCAATTCGGGGCCTTACCTTGACTGAATCATCCACAAGATAAGGCCCCGGACCTTCGGCCAAGCCCAGACCCAGACCCGGCCCCGAGACCCAAGACCGTACTAAATACCCGATACCCGAAAAGAGGGCGAAACGCATGCGCGCAGGCAGCCTGCGTGGCTAATAAATTCGTTCGAATGCGGGACATGTGGAAATCCAACAAATTAAATTGTAAAAGCGAAATTAGCTTAGATAATTTAACCCTTTCGGCCCGCATGCCCTCGCAGTCGCAGCATGACTCAATAGTGCATCAGATCGGGCCAGCCATTCGATATGCACCCGTTGCACCCGATCTCGATCTCGAGCTCGATTTGGGTCCGATCCGCAATCGCCCATCGCTGGTGGGTTGCAAATAACTTGATTAATGAGTTTCGGGAATTTTCCAGATTTTAGGGGGTTCAAGTAACTGCACTGCGAGGGGATAGAAAGTTTTAAATATTAAATTTAATTATATCATATCAGGCCTCTATCTTTATCTCTGTTCTGTCTCTAATACATATTACTGCTTAACTTAGGTCACATTTATTTATTATTTCTGTGGCACTCTCTTGAGGAATTTCCATATTGCTGTTAATATAAGCTTGCTAAATATTGAGTTACTTAGTGAAATAAGCTGTTATTCCGCTGATATTCGATTTAATTTGATTGGAAGGGACACCCAGCCTCCCGAGGCGCCACTTGTCGCTGGGTTAGCCTGCAGGATGCTCCTGGATTAACCCCTGCCCCTGCCGACTGTCGACTGTCGGCCTCTGTGGTTTGATCGTGATGGTCACGGCCAGGTCCTTTTCCACAATTTGTGCAATTTATTTATGATTACGACTGTGCCGGTGCTGCCGTGTGTCCTGTGTACTGTGTCCTGTGTACTGTGTCCTGTGTCTGCCTGTCCTGTTTGTTTTTGTTGTGACTGGTGGGCAGCCCATCACCGGGTCTCCGTATTCTGTGGGCGTTGTCCTGTTATTCCGTTGCTTCATTGTCCTGGCATTGTCCCGGCATTGTCCTGAAATGGTCAGCAGGTTGCCAGTGGCCGCAGTTGGCACATCGTCTGTGTGCCGGTGTTTATTATCCTGCTCCTGTTGTCCCCGATTTTATTGCGTATAAATCATCGCAGGGCGCAGGATGTGGCTATGTGTGTCGGCAATTCGTATCTTGTGGGTGTTGCAGGCAATGACACGCCCATCAGTCCATTAGGGCTAGATGCGGCAAGGATATCGCGAAGGAATTCCATATGGCGCGTACTGGCGGCTAATGGCCTTGGTTTATTGCATTTCCAAATCTCTGTTTTTGCATTGGAATATCTCTTTGAGCAATCAAAAAATCAATTGATTTATATATTTATATATTAAGTATTATTATTGAGGCTTTCCCTTAGTTATTTTCTAGCTCTATGAATTATTAGACTTACAACCTAATTACTTTCTCAGCGATATATTTCCTTTGAGTATTAACTTCTGGTTTTTTATTAGATATCAATTTAACTTCCAAAATTCAGTGTAAGTTTCTAGTCTCGGCCTCGTGAGAAGTACAATCTCCGAAAAGGGGATAACTCCCGATTGAAAAGACCTCAGACTCGGCCGAGTTCCCATCTTTGGCCAACTTTGAGCCATCGCATAAATCGATGTCACTGATTACTCCATAAATATCGATTCGCCGCGGAATCTCGCTCGCTTCTATGGCTTTTGGGTGTTGTTTCTGGGTGGAAGTGGACGTGGATGTGGACACATAGATATAGCCGTTCAGTATGCGAGACACGTACGGAGGGAACAACCGCATTGAGGCCGAATGCTGCGGCTGAGGCGGCCACAAAAAATAAAATCTGAAATGGGGCAACGGCAACGGCTACGGCAACGGCTACGGCAGCGGTCGCAACACCTACAGCAGCCTGATGGCCGAAGTCGAGGCCAAAAGATGGGCACGTCCACGGGCCAAGTCCACGTCGGCGTCCACGTCCGCTTGGCCGCCAGATCTCCGTTCGCTGATGGAGATGTCACTTGAGTAATTGTCGTCATACACTCGCCTCAGCGCGGCTCCGGGCCAGCTTATTTTCCTATTTCCATTACCTGCCGCCACACAAAAGCCGCCAGCGAAGAAAGTTCTCACTGTGTGTAGTGTGTAGTGTGTGCACAGGGAGAAAATCTGGTTACTTTTACCTGGAGAAATCCAAAGCTCTAGGAAATGCTAAGCAAATCCCATGAACACATTGTTTGTTCTTTGATTTTTAACCTTATAAATAAACTTCCTTAGTCTCAGCCTTGAAACATAATTAGCTAGGAGTTTTATGCTTTAGAAATCACATCCTTTGCTGTATAGAATCCTTGTTTTCTTCGCTGCTGTTGGACTGCCAACTTTTTCTGCCTGTGTGTGTGTTTTTTCCACTCTCTCGGACGTTGGCGTTGGACATTTGTTGGCCCAAACCGAACCGAACCGAACTGAACTGAACTGAACTGAACTGCGCCTTTGTAGTTGCACAATCTGCGTGTCAATGATGACGCTGCCCCTGCCCCTGCCCCTGCTGCCTGGTCCCCAGAGATGCCCCAAGTCCAAGTCCAAGACCTACTCGAGCTCATCCTCGATCGTTTGGCATGTCCAAGATGCGGCTGGCTGGCCAACGTGCAGCTATTTAGAGGCCTTTGTGTGCTCCTCGCCCCCGCAGCTCCTCGGCAGTGCCTTTGTATCTCCGCATCTCGCATCTCGGTGTGCGTATATCTGTAGCGCTGCGTGTCTGCTATCTGTATCTGTATCTGTATCTGATGCCCCTGCATCGCTGTATCTTGTGGGACCAGGGCAAGGCGACCTGTGTCCACGTCCGCCGACAACATTTCATCATCGTGATGATCGTGAAAGGAGCACCTCGAACAATAATTGTCAAAAAGAGGGACGGAGAAGCAGAAAAATAATAATATTTCGGAGCTGGCAGAGTGACGTGTTTCACCTTATTTTTGGGAATTAGCAAACGTCTCCCAGGGCCACTCAACCAGCTCTCAGCTCGCACAAAGGTGGAAACGCATTGGAAATGCCCGGGAAAGTGCGGGAGGATGATGGCAGGAGATGCAACTGATTGATTTGACCGACAGCCAAGCGTGAAGATGACAAATCCAATCACAACAACAAAGGAGTCCTGCGAGGATGCAGGACGCCCGGACGGGACAGCAGGTTGCGGGTCAGGAAAATCGATAGTCAGCCCCAGATAACGAAGGTTCCAGCCAACAAAACCAAACAAACGAGATTTTCCTTTATAAAAAACTAAATAGACAAACAAATATAATTGAACTTCCACAATTTTCAGAGTCTTCAAAACGAGAATCCTTGCTTCCTTAGCTTTATTTTTTTTGTAGAAAAACAGCCGTTACAAACCGATCAAATTTCCATACTCATTCTCAGCTTTTTTGCCTAAAAATATAAATTAAAACTAGAAAAAAAGAGGCCTTGCCGCAGGATTTCTATCTGCAACACGCAGAAAGCAGCCAACCCAGAAAACCAAGAAACCAGGCACAGGAAAAAAGGAGCAAAGGCCGCGAAAGGAAACCGAACCGGTCACCCCTTCCCCCCTTCCAGGAGGGCCATAAATTTTCCGTTAAGAACGAATGCATTTCCAGTGAGCGATTTGCTCATTTAAACCGAAACTTGGGCAGGAAAACGTGAATATCACGGGGAAATTATCAACAGACAGGATACCAAGCAAAAAATCCTGTACCAAGTAGAGGGGGAAAAAATCAGACGACAATTGCCCGTCTTAGGGTGAATTCGGGCACCCAAAGGATCCGTCCTGACCCGTCTTCCTTTTTATCATTGTTTGAATTGAATTAAAAAAGCGACGGTAATCAATGCGAAGCTGCGCCGGCTGCTCACCGTCACCGTCACCGTCGCGGGCAGGACCCTCTGTCCTGTCTAAATCAAATGCAAAGGAGCGACAAAAAACCTTTGCCTGCCTCACAGCCTCCCAGCCTCCCGGCCTCACACACACATGTGTGTGTGACACTCACAAAAAACGCCACCCCAACCCTCTGCCGCCTCGTATCTTGGGAAAATCTTGGTTTTGGCCACCACCCAAAAGGGAAAGAAAGGAAACCCAGGCGAGGGAAAAAACGACAACGAAAACGAAAACAATAAGGACACGCACGAGGGGCATAAAAAATTAATATCGGCGTAGGAACAACAAAAAAATTTGCATAGAACAAAAAATGCCGTTACACTCACACACGACGCGCTACCTGGACTCAGGACTCAGGACTCAGGACTCGGGACTCAGGACTCGGGACGCAATTCGCAACTCTCCCCCTGCAGATCCCGCTCCTTCCTCTTGGCCCGGGGGTTGCAAAGTCCCTAGGAGGATGCGAAGGAAAAAAATCACACTACCTTCGGGGACAAAAGAAAGAAACGGAACCCGGGCGAGAAATAAAAAAGGAAACTTTGAGCAAAGCAGGCGGCGGCGATCGCTAAAAATTGCATAAAAAATAATTGCAAGGCGACAGGACGCGGGCTGTCCCGTCTCCGTCCCCGTCCCCGTCCCGTCCTCCCTTCCGCCCTTCGATGAACTGCGTTTGATTAAAGCGCACAAAGGACGAGCCGAGTCCTGCTTCTCTTCTTAGCGGCCAGGACATTAGCAGCATCCTTTTACAGCTGCGCAGGCGCCGCGTCTTCGTCCTGCCGAGGGGTACGGCGAATGCGCGCGCAAAAAACAGGCAGCGGGGTCCCCGCCCCGCTCCATAGTCTATAGTCTATAGTATATATAAATCCATACAGGCAGGACGAGAAAAAAACAACACACACGCAACACACGGAACAAAAAAATCGTTTACCCCTGACAAGAAAGAAAGGATTAACGGGCGGTGGAAGGAGAAAATCTTAGAAAATGTTACGCATCCTTTTCCTCCCTCCCTCTCGCTCAGTGTGTGTTACTCGAGATTTTTGGGGCAGGGGACTTCTCCGAAGGAAGATCGGGGCTGGTCGCCACACTTACTGCGCAGCTTCCAGGGAGAGCCAGATCGCGCTGCTACTGCGCACATCTCATCCTGGGACCGGGGAGGGACGGAGCGAGCGAGAGAGAGTGCGAGGGCAAGGAACTCTGGGCAGGATCTGTGGAGCACTCGCTGCCAAAAATAGCTCACACATCTCCAGCAACACGTACAGCATCCTCTCCGCCGAGCAAACTGTACCGAACTCCATGTCTCTGTCTCTGTCTCTGTCTCTCAGAGCGGAAAGATGATCTCCAAAAACCAGAGAGAGCTCAGGGGTCCTAGAAAAACTGCACCTTAAATTATATATTATAAACTAAATATACATATATATATTATTGAACAATGATTAACAGGTTTACTTATGGGGATAGGAGGCATTCCTCTTTAACGATGATATATCTGGGTCTAGTTTTCTAGTTTTTATGATGTTTTCCTAGTTAGGATCCCTCAAAAGATCGTTAACTATATATATATTATTGGAAAAGGATTAATAGGTTTACTTATGGGGATAGGAGGCATTCCTCTTTAACGATGATATATCTGGCTCTAGTTTTCTAGTTTCAATGATTTTTTCCTAGTTAGGATCCCTCAAAAGATCGTTATCAATTCTTAGCTATCAAAGTGGTTAAGTTTTTCTGACATTTACATAATTTTATAATTACAAACTTATTGTTTGGTCGAACTATAATTAGTTATAATTTATAATAATAATTTATCTCCCTTGCCCCAAAATATTTTAAATATTGTTTCACATAGAAAACATGAATAATATTTAATGGAATTAATATTTAGGCAGTTCGATTTCAGTGAAATCCAACTGTGATCCCTCGAGTGACCATCCCCCAAGCTGCGGCTGCTGCCATTGGTCAGTTGGTCAGTTGGTTGGCGGTCGCTCCCCTAACTCGTTCCCTCGACTAACCGCCTTGATACAGTCCGTGACATAACTACGCATGGCTCACTCCCTACGAACCCCCAACCCTTTGCCGGGACTACATACGTCCGGCTGGGTAACAGCTCAATTTGGGCAGCGATTAGCAGCGGACAGTCGTCGTCTTTCATGTGTGGAGGGATTTTCCGGCAGCAGATTTTCCAAGGAGATGGGGCAGGCTCTTGTGAGGGGGGCAGGGGGCAGGGCAGCGACGCTGGCGGCGACGTCGGCAGTGACGGAGCCGTTTTCATCCCCCTTGCGCCGTTCGTCGTTCGTCGTTCGCCGTTCGCCGTTCGCCCTTGGTCCACTCGCAACTCGAACATGTGTGTGCGCGAGGGAGAGCGGGCGAGTGGCGGTGGCCAGAGCAAGGGAGAGGGAGCGACAACAACCCCCGGTGCGTGCGTGTAGTTTTTTCCTATTCTGTTTTTTTTTATCCCCGGACCTCGAGGGTCAAAGGGAGAGTGTGTGTATGAGCCGAGTGTGTGGATAAAAAATGTCGCTGTCGCCGCCGCCGTCGCTGCCGCTGCCTCAGCCTCAGCCAGCGTCGACGGCACAGCCTCTGTCTCTCAGGAAGGCGACCGTCGAGCAACCGGCGACCGTCGACCGTCGAGCGTCCCAGGAAGTCAGTCCACGTGAAGCCTCCGAGGGGTCAACAACACACGCGCTCTTAGATCCTTAGATCCTTAGGCCTCACGAAACTAACGAAACCGAAAACGAAAACGATAACGAAAGCAACAAGGCTAACCATCACCCAGCTAACCGTAACCGTAACCGTAACAGTCAGCTAACCGGTCGTGTCTTGAGTGAAAGTGCCCACCCATCGAACCTATCGAACCTATCGAACCTATCGAACCTATCGAAACAATTATCGCTGACAAACACACTGAGGACAATTGGATTACCTGCGATCGTGTGTTTTTGTCACAAAAAAAATCTCAAAAATATCCTCGCCTCTCTCGTGCCTTGCAAATAAATATATATTTATATATACTATTTTTTTTGTCCAACCACACACATGATATATTTTTAAAACAATTTTTTTTAACCGAAACTTGTGATGTGTTAAGAGCACGAAACCCAACGACGATTGAAACCACTACAGATACGAAATCTGCCCAAGGAAACTGCATTCCTTTTTTTTTTAATCAACCAAGATGTACAACAAAATGCTGTCGATCAGCGAGGATCATGGATTCCGTTCGCTGAGCCGTAAGTAAAATAGAGAACTCCTGTCAGACCTGGAACCACTCGCTGATAGTGTCCGATAGTTCCCAATAAGCAATGCCCAGAGGCTGCTCCAGGGACATGTATCTTGGACGCAGATAACCGCAGCATTTCTGAGAATTGCCCAGAGACTCTCGCCACAGGAAGAGCTGCTCCTCGGCTCTTTTCTGTTGTGCATTTCGTTGGCGGAGCGTTGGTGCCTCTTAAATCATTTGCCGCTGTCGCTGGCCTGTCCCCAAATAGATACAACAAAATACAACAAAATACAACAAAATACAACAAAAATAAAAAGGCAAATGTGCGGACAATTTTTGATAAGCGACTTGTACTGGGAACGGGCAGCAATAACAATAACAAAAACAAAAACAAAAACAAAAGCAATAAGCCAACGCCCGCACCCATAGACATGCTATATGTGCTCACATATATATGGGAGAGGGCAGGCAACCTACTTACCCACCTATATAGATCGCAGCTCTATTTACATATGTCCGTCGGGGCTGTCGTTGACTTTTCGGGAAATAAAACAAACTCCACACAGCTATCCACCTTGCTCACAGTACAAATACAAATATTTTAGCGACAAAAAACAAAAAGAACGAACTGAAAACTGAACACTGAGACTGAAAAGTAAGGAGAAAAGGTACGAGTGCGAGTAAAACTTACAGGCCACATGTCTTATCAAAAGAAATGCGGAGTGGGGAACAACAATGGGACCATTTCATTGGCTCTGGACAAATATAGAGCGGTTGCCCATGGCCCGGGGCCGGGCCCTATGGATTTTGGTCCACCTCGGGCCCAGTGCCTGTGTTTCGACTACAAACAACGCGCGACTTCAAAAGGCTGAACTTGCCTTGACTTTATAGTAAATTCTCAAAATTTGGAGCTGGCCGGAAGTACAGTTTGGCAGATCACCAAACTAATACTGTGTAAACTTAATGAGTTCAATAAAACGTAAATTGTTTCTTAGGCCTAGTCGTATAGAATATAGAGTATCCATCAGAATAATATAGAGGGAGTAAGAAACTAGAACGTGTTCCTTAACCGGAAGTACAGTTGAGCTCGGCTTTCTGTCAAGGACTTTCCTATTGGGTTAAATGTCATAATTTCAGATTGAAATGTATTTAATTTGCTCTTATATTAAGTTTCGTGTAAATGCTCTCTTTTCGGTTTGTGATTTTTATATTTTGCTTTTGTTGCTTACTTTGTTGTTTTTTCGCCTTGTGCCCATTTCCTTTGGCTTATCAGTCGCCGTGTGTGTCCAGCTTTAACACACAGCGGCACACACACGTGGACTATATGTTAATGCCCGATTCCAGGCCGCGACCATATTTGCATATGGCTCATTCACTCACAACCTCACAACCTGGCTGGCGGTGGGTCCGTCTACGGGTCTGCGCTCCTCCACGGCTCTCCAGCGCTCCAGCGCTCCAGCACTCCGGCTCTCCGGCCTCTGGTCTGCGGCCTCTGAGTTCCAGTTTGTTTGCTCATTTGTTTGTCCAGATATCCAGTCGCTTACCTTGCCGCCGCCGCCACCGCCACCGCCGCCATATGCGGGTGTTATCAGCGCTAGCTTTTGGCTAACCGACGCTCCAACTCCTGGTACCACGGTTCCATGGCTCCGCGGCTCCCTCCTGGCTCTCAAATGGGGTCTATTGGGGGACAGTAGGCAAATAAAACCAAATTTTGTATGCTAAAACACTTTGCGAAGGCGGCCTCCGCCAGCGGCGGTGATAAGGGAGGGGGAGTTCACCCACACACAACAGGAATCATTGTGATATATACACATATTCCTATCGCTGTGTTTGTTATAGTTTCAGCTGCTAAACACCTTTCCATGTGGCCATATCTGTGTGTGTACGCGGTACTCGTGCCGTGCCCCAGGGGTATATTCAGGGGCCGGAATCTTGGGATCTCTCCGATCTAGAGCAGCCAAACTGCACCCAATTATTCGCAGGTTATTTATTTAACCACATACCAAAAATCAAGGACATCAGTGAGTTCTCTGCAAAGTTATTTGGATTGTTGTGGCGACGCCTTTCGGGTAGGCAATGCATTCCCTCAGGTGGCCAGCGGGGTATTCCATAGTCGGCAGCTCGCTGTGGTTCCGCGTATCTGTGTGTTATCCACACGTAATTTGTTTAAACAAATTAAGTCGGGGCTCCAGTTGATTTTGAGTTTTTCAGCTGCTGACGTCGCTTTGTCACTGTCAGCCGAGCGAGAACTATGCCAGTATTGGTAGTGGACTCACAGATACGCCCCCGCCGACTGTTATCGCCCGAACTGAGCCACAAAAAGAATTTCGAATTTGTTTAACCTTTTTCTGTTTTTTTGTGTCGCCGTTAAAGTTTTTAATGAGTTGGCCAAAAAAAAAAAACAAAACAAAACAAAGAGGGGAAAAAGCGACGGCTTCAGTATTGCCTTTAAATATTTACTCAGCATTTTCGGGGCGTTCGTTATTAATATTTTTTGTCATTGTTTTTATTTAACAACCCAGTCCCAGTCCCAGTCCCAGCCCCGTCAGCCAAGTGGAGCAATTGCCGTCATTATAATTGGATTCCCTGTTCGATTTACTTGATTATTGAAATGAAAGAGAGTGACAGGATGGCCAGGAGGGATATGAAGTCGAGCTAATTTCCTGAGGAGCTTAATCTGGGGGAATATGTTTTACAGTAATTATTAGGCAAAATAGTAGAACTAACCAGGTCCAAGGCTCTTTCCTAAACCAGCCGAGATGCTTTCTGTAGGTATCCCGCATTGGACCCAATGAGGGTCCTTAAAGCGGCATAAGTTTCCCTACTTACCGTCGCCTCTCCTCCCGGTGATTTGGTCCAGTTTTTCGTGGCTGACGCCATTTTTCATTTGGGGTTCTCGAGGAGAGCGAGCACCTAAAAACAGGACGACCATGTGGCGCTCGGCTGCCGCTCGCCTGGTTTTTATGGCATCCACAGCCACAGCCACAGCCACAGCCCCAGCCTCACATGGGGAGATCCACCCCCGAGCCGTAGCCTTTTGGCCATAAAACCGAATCCTTCGACTCCGCCGCCCTGGCCTGTTCTGGCCCGTCCTGTCCTGTCCTGTCGTGTGTATTGGTGTGCCAGGATGGGGGCATAAATTAGCACAATCAACGTATTGTTTTCGGCTTGCCACGCCCCTCGCAGCCGCCCCACGAAACAGTCAATAACACGAGGACGTTATAAATAACAAAACTACAAGGGGACAGGGCCCTCTCTCCGGCTGGAATTTCATATTTCTTGTCCTGATAATTTGCGCAAAAGTTCTATTAATATGTTAATTCTTAATTGTCCTACTTGGCGCTATGCGCCCAGATACACAGATACACAGATATACAGATACACAGATACACAGATACAGAGATATATATAAATACATGTGTAGATATTAATAGCCGGAGGCTTGCATTAAATGGCCAGGAGGGCTTTGGGCCAAAGTCGCAGCTCGTAAATATTTGAGTTAAGCTGCGCGGTTAACAAATCGACGCACTTCAATTTATTTTCCCGGGCAGCTGCTGAATTAATTACGCATATCCCGGAGTCCGGGGGATATATGTGTCCATATAGCGGGAGGGTGAAGTCGGGGAGATGCCAATGACATCACACCAGCCAATAAATGGCGAAATACTTGCACTGGCTTCATTAAGAGGCCTGAAAAAATGCAGGCCTTAATAAAGAAAGCATTCCTTGGCAAATATTGTATTTATATATTAAAGATTATAAATAAAATTATAGAGTAGGTCCTACCATATAGTATAGTATAAAAGGAGAGAGTCCAGCAGAACCCTCTATTACATTCGAGTTTCCTGCAGACACTCCTTTGTGGAACCCTTAAATTATATCTGCTTATAAATAACACACATATATACACACTACTTGATCGGTTCAATCGCATTCGACTTGGTCGATCTGCCCGAAAGGCAGAAAGGGGTTAATGCAATTTATGACTTCTCTCGGCGGCTAAGCTGGCACTTTTATGAAATCTGTTTGGCAAGGACTCTGTTGACACTTGTCAGGCGACTCTGACACGTTTGACAGTTCGAACTCTCTCGGCTCCGGGGTCCGGGCTCCGGGCTCCGGGCTCCGGGCTCCGGGCTCCCGACTCCTGGCTCCCGATTTCGCACCCTTTCACCTTTCCTCGCCTTCCGGCCAGCAGCTGCTGCTGCCCTTAACCCCAGCAAATTAACCCTCTTCAGCTGGCGCAATATTGTGCACGCTGTCAATAAGTCTCCTTGCCGTTCAGCTCTTCATAAATAAAAACGTAACTTGCAGTCCGTCTGTCGCCCGGTCTGTCCGCTAATCTGGCGGGCAAACATCTAATCTAATCGCTTAGGCAAATATCGGGCAACGCCCCCGTCCGCTTTCCTTTCCCCTTTTCTGGCCACGCCTCTGGAAAACAGGTAATAGCCAGCGGTGAGCCGCTCTCGGGCCGCCGCTTACCTGCTCTCGGGCCTGGCCAATTGCGCGCTGGCCAATCAATAAATACCACAATAATCAGCTGGCACTGCCCCGGAAGGCCGGCGGGCGGGGGAAACATATTCTTTATAGGAAAACATAATATATATAGGGAAAATTGAAGCGAAAATTGAGCGTGGCCACCCAGGCAATCAGCAGAAATTACGGCGACTCGTGTTCGCATGTGTGTCACCCCAGAGCAGGACAATCAATTGATAAAAAAGCAACAGCAGCCGGAGGAGGCAGGGAAAGCGGTCACGGACACGGAAAGGCAGCCGGGGGAGGGGAGGGAGACATCCCAGATATCCCCGCTTAGGGCGCATTAGTTATTGTTTGGACCCGGGCAAACCGCAAATTGCTCGAACTGCCCTCCGGAATGGACATAAAAAACGAGGACCGAACAGACCGACACAAACACAAAAAACACCCACAGCATACAGGATACAGGATACAGAGGAAAAGGACAAGTGGCAAAGCGACAGGGAGTCAATAATTCATAGATCTATTTCCTAATTGACAACTGTGTGCCTGTCCTGTAATTGAGGATGATGTCCTCGCTTAAAGTCGCGCAATTGATGGATAAAAAAGATGTGTATTCGTGGAATTTGCGGGGGGAAAGATAAATATAATAATTAGCAGGGAAAATACTATATACGTAGGTAAATATATTTATATAGGCATACTTATAAAAGTATTATTTATTGTATTTGAGATTCCGTACAGTTTGTTTAATAAAAAAGTATACCAAGAAAGTAGACCCCGCTTGACCGGAAAAATAAACTTGTGCATTTTCGATTTCAACTTTTTTCCCCCAAGTGTCCTGCGGCGACGATGTCCTTCTTTTCTCTGCGGATTGCTCTGGCATGTCTCCGCATATTTCCCATGCATATATATTAGATATATGGCACCCCGCCCCTGTTGGTCAATCAAGTCCTGTCGATGGAATCGAAAACAAAAGTTCAACTGCCTGCGGGGCGGTTAAGTTGTTTGTTGGCTCTCCTGGCCGTGTTCCTGGGCAGGATGCCCGCCTCGCCTGGATGTCTGGTCTGCCTGGTGTTGCTAATTTCTGGGGCAGATAAGCCATGACAACCGCAGCAGCTACTACTGCGAACGCCCCGAATTAATTGCAGGCTGTGTGCTACTGGAATTTATGGTCCTGCCCCGGAGTCGGAATCAATCCACCACCCCAATCCGATGCCCGAAATCCTCGCCAGAATGCCAGAATGCCACAGTGCCCGCCACACCACATATGCAAATAGGGGATGGGTGGGCGACGGGTCGATGGCTAGATTTTTATTGTTTCACTCCCCGGCTGGCATTTGGCAAATAAATTAAAGTGCACGCAGATTGGCATGCGCCGGGGGCCCCGGCTTCGAGGCTTCTCGGTTATCGGTTTTGTGCGAGTGTATATTTGCTTATCTGGCCATATGTAAATACACTGTGCGAACAATTAATGAAGCAGGCAGTCAGCCAGCCAGCCAGCCAGCCAGTCAGCCAGTCAGCCAGCCAGCAGGCCATAAAAATGGGACAAGGAGCCGAGGCAGCCGCACGGATTCAATCCCGCGAATACTTTTCGAGGGAAATTAAGCCAGAATTGATGGGTCCATAAAAGCGGAGGCCAGAATTAAGAGCCTGCGAATTAGCTGCTATTTTTTTGTATACAAGAGGAACTAAATAAATCAGGGAACCACTGCCACCTCATTTAAAGGGAGTTTCCAGGCTGCAAGTAGTATTGGGTACTCTCAGGCACCTTCGAAGTTCGAATCCTTGCTAGAGGACACTTATTGTACTTTGTCCAAGATGTTTGTCCAAGATGTTTGTCCAAGATGCCATAAAAAACAGCTTGCTCACTCCCTACCCCTCCGCTTACTTGCAGATTCCGACTCCACAGAGAACGATGCCGTGGCCACGCAGGACATCCTCACGTGCGGCGCCTGCCAGAAGGCGTTCGCCCTCTCGGACATTGTCAAGTTCATCCAGCACAAGGTGCTGCAGTGCAACAAGGAGAACTACGGCCAGTGCGCCACCCAGAATCCGCAGATGGACCGCGATGCGGAGGAGGGTCGTCCGCTGAGCCTCGTCAACCGCCGCCCCTCGATCTCTGCGCCCATCTCCGCCCGCAAGTCCGCTCCTGCCTCGGCATCGGCCTCGGCAGCAGCAGCAGCATCCGCAGCGTCGGCGGCAGCGGCAGCCGCAGCAGCAGCAGCGGCGGCGGCGGCGGCCACCAGCACGGCGAGCGGATCCCGGATACACACACCACCACCGAGTCCGGCGGATCTGCTGGCGGACGGAGCCAGCAGCACGCCCAAGCGGCTAGTAGATGGTGAGTCCTCCTTTTCTACAGCTACTACTCTTGCTCTACGCTCACCATTAACCTGAGTCCCGAACTAACGATGATCCTTCCGCCTCCTTCGCGCAGAAAACGACAATACCACGCCCAAGGACAGCGAGACGGCGGCCACCACCCTGGACTCGAATGCCGCCCCCTCGAGTCCGGCGGCCATTGAGCGCCAGTCGACAGGCGACAGCAGCTGCGAGCTGGAGGACCAGCCGGATCAGCAGCAGGATCCGGCCAAGGTCAAGCAGGAGCCGTACGAGGAGGAGGCTCTGGCCACCCAGCGGCAGGAGCAGCCGGACGAGAACGAGGACGAGGAGGAGCAGGAGGAGCGCGAGCAGTCGGCGGCCAAGCGGCCCAAAATGGAGCTGGTCGATGCCGAGGCCAACACAGTCCACACAGGTGAGTTCCAGTCCCAGTTCCACTCCCACTCCCACTCCCGCCCCTATGCGCCACAGGACATTCATCCGCGTTTTTTACGTTTTACCCCTCTGGCGCGCATATTTGGGTGGCAAAATTAAAATTCCCTCCACAATTGAAAAATGTGTTTGATGTAAGGCTATGGCTATGGCTATGGCTATGGCGATGGCTATGGCTATATATATGTGTATATATCCGCGCGCAGCAATGCTGATCGGGCCGCGGGCCCTCGGCGATAAGCTGCAGCTGCATTATGAACCCTCACTCCCTCCGCCTCCGTCTCCGGCTCCGGCTCCGTCTCCGTCTCCCGGAAATCCCACACAAAAAATCCAAATAAAAATATAGAAAAAGCACGGACACTGCGGGCTGCGACTGCGAACTGCGAACTGCGGACTGCGGACTGCGAACTGCGGACTTGAAGGACTTCAAAGCCCTGCTGATAACTGCAGTGTGTGGCAGGACACGGACGTTCTGTCGAAAAAAGGACACTCGGACAGCGTGACAATCGAAGCCCCTGCACGACTCCGTGCCATTCTCTGGCCTTTGACTTTGACATTTCAATGCAAATGATGATGAAAAGCCAAAGACAGCAATAAAAAAGGACTCGGCTCGCAGGACGAGGCCGTATGGAGGATATGGCAACGGTCGACGGTCGAGGGTAACCAGGCAGGACAACAAAGCCCAGCGCTGAGGCTGAACGCTGATGCTGAAGCTGAAGCTGAAGCTGAAGCTGCCCTCGAGGGTAATTTGAATGCCTCAAAAACAGCCAAGGAATGTCCTCGGCAAAAAGGAGTGGAAGAAGCTGAGGAACGGGAACAGGAGCGGGCACAGGGATGGGGAACGGTAACGGGAACGGGAACGGGGCCACTTGACTGGACAAAGGACATCGCACTGGACTTGACACACGCACAAAAGCGCTAAAAACACAGGGAAAGGACCGGATCAGTTGGGGATTTCTATATGAATACGTATCACGTCTTTCTTTATTTTTCTTGTTGATAAAACACACACACACACGCAGCTTGTTCTTGGACACGTGCCAGGATTTCTAGGGACTCGAGCGGGGTGAAGAAGGTGCCGGGTCAAAGGTCAATTAGAGAGCACAGGTAGCATGAGGACGGAGGGCGCGAAAAGCGCGGCGAAGGTCGCGTGTCAGCGCAAAGCGATTGACTCGCAACATCGAATAGGCCTTAAAAGCCCAAGTGCAGCTTCACCTATTGGTGCACAGGGAGAAAAGAGGGCAAGAAATCGATATAGAACCCGGAAGTGGAGTTTTATAAATAAAAGATACATTAAAGTCCTATTTACTCTATTTAATATTATACAAATTTTTATTTTCGCGCTGTGTGACTGTGACTGGGGGCAGGGGCAAGGGTTAAAGATACATGCGAGGCGACCAGGCCAATTTAACCCTTGAACTTTTGCGCTTTTGACACGAACAGCGAGCGAGCGGCGACAAGGAAACAACAAAAGTCACTGACAATATACGGCGGTAGCAGAAAAAACAGAAAAGAAATAACAAAAAAGTTGTTTGACTCTGACAATGCCAACTGACAAGTCGCAGATACAGATACATCCAGCGGATACGGATACAGATACAGATACAGATACAGATACAGATACAAATACAGATACAGATACAGCGGCGAAGTATCTGCGTTAATTACGCATTGTTTTGCGCTGCTTTTTTCTGTTTTTACCCCGCTCCCACCCCGCTGGCTGTCGAACCCAACTCCCCTCCGTCTTTTCGGGCCATTGTTGTCCATTTGGTAATTATAAATATGGAGATGGTGGGCATGGCAACCAGCCATCCCAGCCATCCCAGCCATGCCAGCGAGCCATCCATCCATCCAGCGAGGTGAAGATACATTAAAAAAGCGACAACAACTGTCAACAAAATGGATATTTGTTGCAAAAATATACACAAGTGCAGCATACATGTCCTGGCCGCAGGACGACGGACGACGGACGCCGGACGCCGGACTGCCGCTAGCGAACTTTTTCCCACCTGTCAGCGGGGCAGAGTGTTAATTATCAATTTCGAGGCTCAGCGTGTCGCGACCGCAGCGACAATGGAACACCATCAACGGCTGAGTGGGTTAAGGGTTACGGCTTACAGGTTACGGGTTAAGGGTTAAGGGTTAAGGGTTAAGGGCTAAGGGCTAAGGGCCAAGGGGTTAAGGCTCAGACCGCAAATTCGCCATTCAATTATTGACTCATGCTGGCACTAAGCCAGGCAGCCCAGCATCCTCGTATCCTCGCATCCTCGCATCCTTGCATCCCGAAAAAAAGCGAATGGTCGAATGGTCGAAATCAATGCTAATGCCCTCGGCTCATGCAATTTCACGTCCTGCTGGCGAGGCGAAGGATTAGACGTTGTCCCGGGTCCCTTGTGTAAAAAGCGGAAAGGAGAGCCAGCGGAGAGCGGAGGGCTTAGAGGGGAAAAAGGATGCTCCATGCAAATGCTGTCGGGGATGCTGACAGTTGGCAGAGCTGCAACAATTATCCCATTACGGGCAACCCTTTTCTGCTGGAACTCCGCAGCGGCCACCCGCTGGCGTTGCCCATACGCACTGTGAGCCGTACTGCACTTCCTGGCGGTCAATTTGCCGTTTCCGGTGCCAGCGCACATCCGCCCATTGTGGCTCCAGCCCCAACAGACACAGAGAGAAATCACTGCTAGTAGATATTCGAGAACTCATAGCTGAGGCTATTAATCACCTTTTCTGTTAAGAATTTAAATAAAATGAGGAAGAGGGAACTTATTTGCCGTGTGCGCCTTCCATCGACAGCTGGCACAATCAGAGTTTGAGTCACGAGAACGTGCCAAGCCCGCGCCCTGTGGCATCCTTTCGCATCCTTTCGCATCCTTTTCACCGGGCTTCGGTTTCGGTTTCGGTTTCGCTCTCGGTTCCTGTTTGTTTTTTTCCACATAATTATTACTGTGAAGCGCGTGCGCATCGCGAGCTGCGATCAAGGATCAGACAATAATAAATGCCTGATGTTTTTCGACAACTTTTACCTCTTTTTTTACGAGCAGCAACCCTTCTGCGGACTCGCGGGGAAGGGGGCCATTGAAAGCGTATTATCTGTCAGATTCATTTGCATTTCCTGTGGCATGCGGGTCGTCCTGCCCTACCCCGATCTGCGATCCCTGATCCCGGCCAAAGGGTCGCGGCGAGCCATGTTAAACACGGCTCACCTTTGACAGCGCGCGCGGAAGCTGTGCCGCCTCCGTTCCCTCGAAGCCATCGGGTAATATTTTAAATGGGGGAGGGGGGGAAAAAGGAAAGTGTGGAGAATGCGTGTCCTGTCTCGTGTCCGCCTCGCTTATGCGCCTCCTTTCCATTTCCACTTCCATTTAATGCCCGTCGCTTTTTTCGGATAATTTTTGGGAAATTTCATTTCGTGCGTTTTAAAGGCGTCATTTAAATGCAGAGGACGTCGTCATAGTCACGGGGGTAGTTCCTAGTCCCGAGTCCTGAGTCCTGAGTCCTGAGACCCCAGGCCTCGGCGTATATGTGTGCGTGTAGTTTCCAGGCATTAACACCTTGTTGTCCTGTGGCGACATGTGGCCAGCCCTCGTTATTGCTCCCGAGCTCCTTCCTTTCGTCGCTTTCCATTTTTATTTATTATAAAAATTGTCGATACGAAGCGCGAGACATCTTCGAAAGTGTCCCGCACATTTTTCATAAATTTCCCAATTTTACATCTGTTGCTGTTGGTGGGTGTGGGGGAGGGGGAGGACATGTGTCGCAGGACATGGGTGGTTGTCGGCTTCCGTTTCCGCCATGGCAAATTAACAAATGTCGCGACAAAACCGCAACAACACGGCCAGAAAACTAAAAAGGACACACATGTGTGTCCTGCGTGGCCCGTGTGTCCTGTGTGCGCTGTGTGTGTGCGCGGGGCAATATCCTTCGCAATATTGGCAATCTCCGTCCGCGTATAATGCGTGTCCTGGCGCATTTTGGCATGCCAACCGCTGCAAAATCAATAAATAAATAAATACTGCCCCGGCCCTGGCGCTACCCCTGGCCCTGTCCTGGCTCCTAGCTAACACATCCTGTGCGGCGGCCCCTCCCCGCCCAGCCGTCCCTCGAAAAGCTCATTAATAATTAATAACGAAATTGCCAGGCAACCTCTGGAACTCGTATTTAGCCAGGACAGCATTTAGCTCCGAAAATCCCAGAGCCAAGCTGGAAAAAGCTGATCAACTTCCACCGAAATTAAATTAGTATACTAGGAATTAGACACAATAATTAAAGCCTAAGTCAGGGTCAGTTCCTCATCAAACTAATACTTATTGGAGTGACTTTAAGTCCAGTTCCAGGCTTCCCAGTTGAATATCCTTGAAACCCGAATGTAATAGTTAACTAAGCTATATATTCGTGAAAAACGAGCTGACTTCTACTTGAATCAATTACTAATCTAGGCCTCCCTTGGTCTGATATCCTTGCAGAGCCCAGCAACTACACTTGCTCCACGTGCAAGACCCGCTACACCTCCGCCTGGCGCCTCATCCAGCACGTCCAGCACTCGCACGGCGTCAAGATCTACGTGGAGAGCCCGGGTGGCGGTGCCACCCTGACGGTGGCCACCCCGGCTGCCCTCAACAGCAGCGCCCTCGCCATGGCCGCCGCCGCTGCAGCCGCATCCGGCTTGGCCAGTCCCCAGCCGGCAGCGGTGAGTCCCGGCTCCGGCGGCAAGAGGAGCAGCCCGCTCCAGAACTCTGCAGCAGCGGCCATCCTTTCCAGCTCCGTGAGCTCCGCCTGCTCCAACTCGCTGGTGAACACGAGCGGGGGCAGCAACAGCAGCAGCAACAGCATCAACAGCGGCAGCCTCGGCTCGCCGCAGCAGCAGGCACAGCAGCAGGCCCAGCAGCAGGCGCAGCAGCAGTTGCAGCTGCAGCAGGCACAGCAGCAGCAGCAGCAGCAGGCGCAGCGCGTGCAGCAACAGCAGCGCGAGAGCCTGGCCTCGGCCATGGCCGCCGGGATGAGGCATCATCCGCTGCTGCCGCCGCCGGAGGCGATGCACGCCAATCCCTTCCAGCTGCTGCGCATGCCGCTGCCCGGCAATGTAGTTCCTACGGTGGCTCCCCTCTTCGGCCGCCCCTCGCCCGCCGACCACTACCGGATGGAGCAGCTGGTCAGCGAGCAGTTCCGCCACCATGGCTTCAACCTGGCCGCCGCCGCCGCCGCTGCCCAGGCGCAGTTCAACGGCGCAGTGCAGCAGCAGGTGCAGCAGCAAGTCGTCCAGGAGCCGCGTCCGCCCTCGTCCAGCAGCAGCGGCAGCCAGCGCGGGTCCGTGCCCCCGGCTGCACTGCCTCCAGTGTCCCTAAGCTCGCAGCAGCAGCAGCAACAGCAGATGCAGGCGCAGCAGCCGCAGGGCGTGCAGCAAACGCAGCAGCAGCAGGCGCAGCAGCAGGCATCGCAGCCGCAGCAGCCGCCGACCGTGCAGCAGCAGCAGCAGCAGCTCACCCCCGGCCTGATGGGCGGCAGTGTGGCCGGACCCGGAGTGGCAACAGGAGCCGGAGCCGGCGCTGGGGGAGTGGCCGGAGGCGCCTCCTTGAAGCTGGAACCGCAGCAGATGGATTTTTACTCGCAGCGATTGCGTCAGCTTGCGGGCACAACAAGCCCTGGAGCTGGCAGCACTGTTAACTCGAGCTCGCCGAGTCCCCGACAGAAGCAATCGCCGCACTTCGCGAGCCCCTCGCCCTCGCAGCAGCAGCAGCAGCAGCAGCAGCCACTGATGCCGCAGCAACTAGTGGGCAACCCGACGCGACCCCACTCGCTCACCCCGCCCGAGAAGGCGGCGGAGAACGGCGGCCTGGGCCTGATCCTGGCCAGCACCCCGCGCTCGGCCAGCACGCCGCCCTCGAAGACGAGCAACCAGGAGCAGCAGCAGCAGCATCAGCAGCAGCAGCAGCTCCTGCAGCAGGTCGAGCCCATGCACTGCTTCGCCTGCGGCTACTGCGACAAGAAGTTCCGCTTCGAGAACAACCTGATCATCCACCAGCGAACGCACACCGGCGAGAAGCCCTACAAGTGCACCGCCTGCGACTTCGAGTGCTCGCACATCCAGAAGCTGATGAAGCACATGCGGGTGCACCGCAGCCCCGCGGACGAGCAGGACGACGGGAGCAACGACGGCGCCGACTCCCTCGAGACGAACGAGGCGGACAACGACGAGGATCCGAACCCCGAAGAGTCCGAGGAGGAGATGGGCGACGGCGACAACGACCCCGACAACGACGGCGACCTCGACGGCGAGGAGGAGGACGAGGACGAGCTCGACGAGTGCGAGGACATGGACTACAAGGCCGAGGACCTCAGCGTGAGCAACCGCATCGACGGCAAGAGCCAGAGCCCCAAGACAACCAGCTCCGGCGCCACCTCGCTGGTGGGCGAGCTCATGGACAAGTTCGGCCTGTCCAATATTGCCCAGTACAGCGAGGCCTACAAGCAGGCGCTCCAGGAGTCCGGCCGCAAGGAGGCAGCCGCCGCCGCCGCAGCCGCTGCTGCTGCCGCCGCCGCCGCGGACAACAACAATCGCGGCGGCTCAGGAGGCGGAGGCGGAGCGGACAAGCTCAACGGCCTGCCGGTGGCGGCCCTGAGGCTGCGGGACGAGTTCGCCAAGAACTGCAACATGTTCCAGCAGGCGTCGCAGGACGCCGGCGGCGCTCCGTCCCAGGTGCCGCTCTTCAACCCCTTCCCCAATCCCTTCGAGCTGAGCAAGCGCATGAAGATGGACGGCGGCGACTGGTGGGGCATGTCCCAGGCCCTGCACCGCAACGAGGCGCTGTTCGAGAACCTCAAGCTGAAGCCCCTGGGCCTGGGCGGGGCTAACTCCCTCATCCAGGGGCCGCTGCTCAAGAAGGAGAGCCGGCAGCGCAACGACACCTGCGAGTTCTGCGGCAAGGTGTTCAAGAACTGCTCCAATCTCACCGTTCACCGGCGCAGCCACACCGGCGAGAAGCCGTACAAGTGCGAGCTCTGCTCCTACGCCTGCGCCCAGAGCTCCAAGCTGACGCGGCACATGAAGACGCACGGCAGGACGGGCAAGGACGTGTACCGCTGCCGCTTCTGCGACATGCCCTTCAGCGTGCCCTCGACGCTGGAGAAGCACATGCGCAAGTGCGTCGTCAATCAGGGCAAGGCGGCAGCCGCCGCCAATGCCGTGGCCGCGGCGCAGGCAGCCCAGGCGGCGGCCCAGCAGCTCCAGGCGGCGGCGGCCCAGGCCCAGCAGGTGGTCCAGGTCCAGTCGCAGCACGGCCAGCAGCAGCAGCAGCAGCTCAATCCCCAGCAGCAGCAGCAACTGTCGCCCATGGGCGTGGTGGGCTACCCGCCGCAGTTCAGCGTCGGCGGCCACAACCTATCGCTGCCGGGCAGCGTGTCCGGCGACAATGACTCCAATGCCTCCTCCAGCATGACCGGCGTGCACCCCATCTCGCTGAAGGAGGAGGCATGACTCTTTGGCGGATTCCCCATACCCCTGGCGCCGCCACCACCGCCACTTGCTCCACCGCAGCAGCAGCAGCAGCAGCAGCAGCAGCTTCAGCTCCAGCAGCCGCATCCGCAGTCGACCAGTCGCAGTCGCATCATGTCGCGCATCTTCTAAAGATACAAAAAAGAGATATAGGACCCCTGTAAATAGGACTTTTTGTGAAAAAGTTTCGGCCCCGCAACACACCAGCTCCTTCCAGGCGACAAACCACGACCAGAGGCATTTAATACCAAAGCAATAACCGTTATGTAATATAATTTTAAAGATTCAAAACACTTTTTTTTTTGTTTTTTGATATGAGAACTTCCCGGAAAGGAACAACCCTTGAAAAGAACCCACATCACACACGTATTTTACCCTCCCCTTTTTTTTGTGCTTGTAATTTATATTTAAACATAGAATATATATATGTAGTAATAATACGTAACGAATAATCGGACACACGTTTTCCAGTGTATTTTCTAGGCCTAAGCGAATGAGAGAAACTAAACAAACTACAACTACAGCAAGTAATTAACATTAAAGAAAAATATTTAAACAAAAATTCAGCTCCCAGCGAGCCACAAAAATAAGCAAAAATTATACTCTAAACTTAATTACACTATATATATATATGAATATTATGTATATGTGAGAGCGAGAGCGCGTGAATGAATATTTTTTTCATCGATGTACATTTTTTAGAAAATCTAGAAACCTAGCACTAAAGACGAACACTTGTAAAAATTCTGAAACCCCAAACTCTAATTATCGTACGAGTATATAGCCCTTATATTTATCAGTTTCGCGATTCTGCACTCTCTTCTTTTCCCTTTATTACGATCATTATTATCTTTTTTTTGCCTAGACATAATTCTATTATTAAATGTAATTTAAAGCGGAAACGAAAAATAATCAAATTTTTTTACATACATAAATAAATATATAAATGTAAAACACAAATTTTTTTTAAACAATTTTAGACGTAAGCTGACAATGCAAACAAGAAACAGAAAACAAAAGAAACGAGAGCGAAAAGAGAAGAGAATTGGTAAAACGAGCGAATTATAGAAGAGGAGATGCAAATTTGTACGTAAAACTTCAAGTGAAAGTAAAATACATAAGGAGAAAGCAATTAACGAGAAAATACCGAAACAACAACAAACAAACAACAAACAAAACTAGATTTAGAAGACTGAAGAACTGAGAACGAAATTTGTTTTCTTGCTATAAAAAACAAAACAAACAAACATAAAAACATAAAAGACAGAGGCAACCGAAAGAGACAGGATAGAGACGCGGCAAGGACACCCTCCTGGCGGAAGGGAGAACCCGGAGAATCGGACCTTAAGAGAGAGCATTTATTTACTAATTGTTTTTTTGCTGTTGATTTTCGTTATTTGATTGGAACCTAAACAAAAAGATTATTGAGATCCAAATTTTGATTAATGATTAATATTTAATTGTTTGTTTTTAGTGAAAAATACCAAATTCCTTGTAGTGAGCAAAATTACACACAAATTGGACATTAGTTTAAACTTTGTTTGTTTTTTGTACACACATTCCCCCTCCCCCAACCTTCGATCCCACCAACAAAGAGAGGAAATCCCCCTGCTCTTGCGATTTTCTCGAATAACAATGTTAGCTCCTGTTATTCCGGAACAGTCGCAATAGCACCGGCGATTTAGTCCGATTATCGACGAAGTTTACCGTGCATAATTTACGTGGAATTCGAGATGTACTAAATTTAAGAAATATGAGGTTTTACTAAGCATTGTGTTTCGAAACCCCGACAGCTATACACACACCTATATATACACATATAGTACGTATATGAAGCAACAAAAACTAAATAAACAAAGCCCATGAAAAATTACAAAAAAAAGAACAACACACGAGTTATGTTTTATTTTGTGGAATATTATTATTGTTTTTTATTTTGATTCTTTTCGAAGCAGAAACAGACGAACAGCCGGATGAAACGGAAACGGAAGCGGAAACCGAAACCGAAACGAAACGAAACGAAAAGAAAGAAACATAGCCAGCAAGCAAACTAAAACTATCATTAAATCTTAGAAAATTAATTGTAGCTATAAAAACAAAACCTTTATACTAAAGATACATCAGTAAATCAAGCAAATTGTTGTTGTCTCATTCGGCCGAGAGCAATAACAAGGAATGGGGATAAGGAAGCGGATAAGGATAAAGTATAAAGCTTGGATTCCATATTTATAAAGAAACCAACTAAAACAAATATTTTTCAAGTGTGTGTAATTTTTTGAAAGTAACAATAATGAGTACGAAAGGAATCACAAATCGAAAACCCAAAAACAAAAGCAAACAAAAGGAAAACAAATTTAAAAATTAATAATTAAAAGATAGTTGTCTGTGTTACAAAAATACGAAAAACAAACAAAAAATACAATTGCGAAAACTGTAACCCCGCTCCCGCCTTTCATTTCCCATAAAACAGGAGGAGGACAATAGGGGATGGATTTTTATACCAGCTCGCCACGCCGCCCGAAAGTAGGCCGCGCGAGAAGGAAGCCGAAGAGGGAGCCGATCGTGCCGGCCAAGTGCGTTGCCTACTTTTTCGGGGACGCCAGGTGGCGCCACAACAGGCAAGCAAGAGGGGATGAGATTGCCGCTCTCACTCGCTTGCCCTCTCCGCTCTTCCTTTCTCTCTTTCGAGAGCGAAGAGGCCAACCCCGGGTGACCACTCGGCCAGGAGCGAGCCCGAGCTGACCAATCCAGCGCCGCTGGCCGCCCCCAATTCTCATGTGCGGAAACTTCAATTGGCATCTGGCATCTGGCATCCACACATTCACACCCGTCCACACATCCTGCCAGCCGAACCTCACACATGCCGCGCTGCCGGCAGCGCTGCCTCGGCAAGCGTCGCAGCCACGAGCTTGCCCACCACCCACCACCCCTGAAACTACCCACACCCACCCGCCTCGCAGCCACGCAGCCACTGACCAGTTCGAGCCTTGGCGCAGTCGAGCGTGTTCGACGACGGTCCTGGCAGAAGCTGACGGGGTTGCAAACGGACATCGGCGAAGCTGCTTGCGGGGCGGGCATAGCGTTTCGAAGACAAAAGAAACTAAGAGGAAAATCGTACAGAAAATAGTTGAATATAAAGCAAAACAAGCAGGGCTTGCATCTTATATATATAAATACGATTTAAAACAGGTTTACGGATTAATAAGTTGTGTTTCCAATTAACAGAAAACGCAAAACGGGACTCGGGACTTAGTTTGCATATTAAAATACCTCGTTTTGCCCTAAAACTAAAAATAATTACAAGAAAAATACGAAAAGAAAAGGGATTTTTGGTACTTGTATATTATATAATTTTAAAAAATCCTTATAGGACAAAAATATTGCAGTGCATTCCTATAAGTAAATTTTGCCATCTAAATATTGTTTTTAAATATTTTATTGTAAATAAAACAATAACTTTATTGTTTCTCGAGACAATTTTAAATTTATACTGCGGAAACTCAAAATGGCCTTGGTGTTGTTGCCTACAACAACATTTAAACTTTCAAGTTTATGAAATCGCCGAACATTTTACCCACTTTTCCCATTTCGAGTAACGGGCGAACAGCAATCAGTAGATCAGCGATGCAATTGTCGCATCACTGCTGTAAGCTGTTATAAAAATGTGCTGCATTAAACTGCCTGCTTCCTAATACAAAGCTGCCTTCCTATTGGTCAATTTTAAGTGTTAATTTGATGTCTTCTGAAGAGCATAATTTGGCCAAAAATGGAATGACAGCCAAATGCCGTATATTTTCCGATTCGCCGTTAAAATTACAATTATTTAACAATAAAATACCTAAGAAAATTGGGAATAAAATTTTTGCCAATTTTTCAAAAATTGATAAGGGGTTACATCATTAAAATTGTCAAAAATTGGCCAAAAATTTATTGTTCTTAATTTTCAAACTAAATATGCAGATTATTTAACCAAATAAAAACTGACATGGAAAAGCTTTCCGATTTGAAATTAAGGCTGTTTTGGCCAAGTTATGGCTATTTTGCATTTTGATATGCCAAAAAAATTATGATATAAAAATTACGATTTAAGAACAAAA